>JABFPN010000255.1:0-55552 GCA_022817305.1 Leptoteleia sp. ZL-2020 | reverse complement strand
CATAGTAACTTGTA
The DNA here is from genome assembly GCA_022817305.1 of Leptoteleia sp. ZL-2020. Classification (NCBI taxonomy): domain Eukaryota; kingdom Metazoa; phylum Arthropoda; class Insecta; order Hymenoptera; family Scelionidae; genus Leptoteleia; species Leptoteleia sp. ZL-2020. The sequence continues at coordinate 55,538 of JABFPN010000255.1, read as the reverse complement.
CAATACTGATAATCTCTTTCAAAATGTATTTTAAATATTGCAAGAATTGTAATTTGTCCCCATTTTTACATTTAGTATAATAATTTTTATCCCAACTTTTTTCTCAGTGTAGGTAGAAACAAATTCTACCTTTATGTTATCATATATAGAACAGTATAATTCAAAAATATGTTATTAATGATTATTGTATAATTGGGTAACAATTTAAATTACAATAATTAGATCTGGTTTGGGTCAGCTGTATTTATCACTAATTAAATAAAAAATCTAAGTTAATGTTACAAAGAGTTATATATTATAACTTTAACTGTAATATTTGCTACATTATTCTATTTTTATACATATATATATGATTAATATTGAAACTTTGAATTAAAAATATAAATAAAATGCATTTCATAGTATTATTTAACTTGTTTCCATTACGGAAACAACACATTAATAATTATTCATTTCCTGTTAGAAGTGAAAAAAAATAAATTCTAAAAAAGAAATCAAATTAGCGAGCTAATTGCGAACGCTAAAACTTGGAATCACATTCTCAGCAACAACGAAGATAACTGCATTCTTTAGAGGCATTTGGGTTGTGTCGTTCGAACAGTCGAGATTATTTATAAGGAATCGCCAGGCCACATTCTCACATGTTCATGCCGGAAGTTGCGTCAGTTTTATTTCAAAGAAGTAATAACAAATGAAGAAGAGTCATCTATCCTACACTTTAGCATGCAAACAAAGCTCACAGCAGCGAATCGAAATTCAAGATAACTGACATTTTAATTTGAAATTTGATAGGTATCAAATCGAGTCCATTGAAATGGAGTTGATTGATTGGACAGAATTTCCAACTTTCCACGTGTATGATCATAACAAAAAATTCAGCTCCTGCTCGTTACAAGATGTTGTTCCTTTGTATAAAAATAATGAGAGAAAGAGAAAGCATAAGTACTGAATGAGAAGTAATCAATAGCGAGTAGTTTTGAGTGTAGTTGAATACGTTCTCATACCCTTTAACTGGGAGAGAGGGTCTATTGAGCCAAGGGGTGGTCTTGTTAACCTTGACCTAGTCACTAATACGTGTGTGGCTATTCAATATGTGAACTGCGTTGTCTGGATTAGTCTAACCGAATCGACCGTTTATTATTTATTTCTTTTTTCCCCTTTTTAAGACATTTTAACAATTTCTGATCATTAATAGTTCTCTTACCAAACAGTTTTATTTGTATGTTTTACATAAATCTTAATGGTTTGAATGTAAATTGAGGTTCATTATTTAAGTAAAGTAATTAGTTATATATATTTTCTATTGATTGCAGTCTCCTTGAAGAGTGTATATATATCTTTATAATATATATATATATATATACACGCGTAAATTACTCATTATTTTTTTTATTTTTTTTATGAAAATACTATATTATTACCATAGTCTTTAGCTCAAACATATTTACACTTATCTCAAACCAGAGACACTTCCTATAGTGTGTCTTGTATGACAAGGAAAGCACGATTTCTCATATTTTTTTAAAAGAATGAAGAGAGGTCGATTACTGACCTAGAGCAATAATGTGTTGACATTCAGACTGAAAATATCTCATTTTCGATCTGAGTTGTAATTGGCTATTTTTCTTCTGCTAAATGTGTATGAAAAATTGTACCCTTCATATACATGTTTTGTAATAGAATACAATGCAACATATATTGTAGTAATTTTTTGTCTTTACAAAATATAAAGATGACAAAAATTATCATAGAGTGCGAATGTGAATACACGAGCCAAAGGTGACTATCTGTCATCATGACTATCTACATTTATTCCGCGTTGACACGGATTTTTTTTTCTTTTACAATATGTGCGTCAAAATTTCACAATAATCAAAAGTCGTACTTTTCGAAATTTGAAAGTGCGTCGGATTTTGAAATTTGACACACTTGTGGCGAAAATATACATGTCAAACTTTTGTGAGTCTTCTTTAATATCATTACAACAATTTCTGTAACAATTCATTTTAATATTTTTGGTTATATATTATTCAAGGTCAGTGTTTTATTTTAGTTTTGTCGATGAAGGAAAATATTACTCATTTTTCAGCGAAAGGGGCTTTTCCTTGGAATTATATTTTTTATGACTTTCTTTCATTTAAATTTTATATACATTAGCAAATTAGTATATTTTTAACTCATTCCGCTTTGTAAAAGGAGTATCATTAAATTTTAATTGCAATCCTGGTCGGGGTCTTGTAAATTGGCTATATGAAAAATCTTTATCTTTTATGAATAATTATTGACTAAGCTAAACAATTACTAAAAATAAATCCTTCTATAAATAACTGCTTGGAAGTTTAGTAATTTTTTCTATTATATTAATTAAAAATTTTCTATTATATTAAAAAAAAAGCAAGAGTCACTGGATTACCTTAATTTTGGTAAAAGTTAAGAATTTGTTTAGGTAATAAATAATTACTGTACAACTAGATTTCTTGTATCAAAATATATTTTCTTATAAAAGTTACACAATTTTGCCATTAAAATTTAGTCTCCATGTTAAGTGTGTAAGGAAAACATTTGATAACTGTGTCAGTTTGACTAATTTAAAAGAATAAAATGCTCATTGTTACAAATTATGTTCAAGAGGAATGACTAAAATGCGTCTCGCGCGTTTATATGCTTGCCTTAAGTAGTTTATATTTCGTTAATATATATTAACCGATGTATTAATACAACTTTGAATTTAAATTATAATTTAAAATATTAATCACAATTTTCATTATTATTGTATTAATTTTAAAACTATGAAATAGTGTATTGATGCACACTAATATTGTATACTTATGGTATATACATACGTAGCATTCATAAATAAATGAACTCAAAACTTAGCAAGATATTTAAAATTAGATTTTACATTAGTCGATAATTAAAGCGGATTTATTTATGTAGTTAGTGAATCGATACGCTCTACATTCATATAATTATAAGGTCTTTGTATTTAATAATTTCGTATTATTATTATATTATATTATATTATATATTTTATTACTTATAATTTGCTTAATTTTAGTATTAAATTTAGTTACATTTTTTTTTAAATTCTTATACAGCTTTTTGTATTTATCATTATATTTAAAGAAAGCAGAGTGATGTGTTTTTGATTGACAGAAATTTGTATTTAATTAACATCAGGATTCGTATTTTCTTTGCAGAAGTGTCTCACGAAAACGACGGGAAAATTTGCCTAATAGGCATACAGACGTCAAAATTGAAGGCCTTAGAGTAGAAATTGCTGATAAAGAACCAAGTTATACTGAAGAAGGTATACCTGAAATTTTAGTAGACGGAAAAGCTGTGATACGCCTTTTTGGCACTGGAATTACAAACGATACTTATGTCTCATTCACGGCATTTAAAGACGAACGAGGCAAAGTTTGTAATAGAATACGAACCACTGATTTTCATGTAAGCATTACATTATTTTTAAAATATTATTTTTAAACTATTGGCCGCTGTTGCTCAGACAACAGCAAGTGTTTTAGAAAAGGTCGATAATGTCTTTAAAAGTTTGATACTACCAATGAGAGGGTGTCAGGATTGTTGTAAAAAATTGATGGATAATTTAATTTTAATTGATAGTTTGATGCTCGTTTTGCACGTACATGCAATTTTATATGGATAAATATGTTTGCCACCAAATATTATCTTTAAAATTAATTACATTATTTTGCAGGTAAGAGATATAGAAGAGAATACAGCTCTTATCGATGTTGTTCTTCCAAAAGGTTCTCCTTTTTACTTGTGTGTAAAACAGAATGGAACGAATGTTAACGATTCTTTCTACCACCAAGGTACCGCGTCTTATATGACTGTAAGTATTTTTTATGTTACAATAATAAACTTAATATTAATTTAGTAATAATATTATTTTATTAATTACATCTTAATCAACTAATTAGATTTTATAAGTTTTGAAATGTGTATACATGTTAAAAAAATGATTTCAACATTGTAAAACCAATGAAAAATATATTTTAATTGTTATTTTAATATATTAATGTAATTAGATTAACGTGTAAAAACATGTATCGTTATAATCTATTAAAAGTGATATGATTCATATTAAACCAATATCCACGTACATATGTATCATTATGACTGATTCGTAAATTGTATGTAGATTATGCAAACGACATATATAAAATCCTTATATAATTTAAAAGTACTACAGAGCTGCGCTAACTGTTATTCGGGCCTTAGGTCACACGTATGATGGGTGGAGGGGAGGGGAGGTCCTTCATCAATATATTTCAGAATTTCAATGATGTAACTAGAATTATAAATGTTAAAGAAAAGATATTTAATACATTTTGAAGAGTTATAAATACTGGAAGCATATATATGTTGAAAAGCAAGCTGTATGATGAATAATTACTAAATTACTCTTTTACTATGTGAAAGAGTAATATTGATTATATCAAAAGTAAATGTTCTTTTTACTTGATTTCCTAAGAAAGCTTAGTATAGAAATAAACTATCATTCGTTCTTGTTAAATATTCAATATAGCTTTTAATGTAATTTCATTTTCTTCTTTCAGATAAGAACCTATGAAAAATTTCTTCCACTTTGGCTTAGTATCATCATTGTACTGATATGTTTGACATTTTCTGCATTATTTTCTGGCTTAAATCTTGGTCTTATGGCAATAGACAGAACTGAACTGAAGATACTTTGTAACACCGGTACTGAGCAAGTGAGATTATTCGACTCTTTTTTTTATTTCTATAACATGCTATACATTGCATAAATACATTTGCGAGTATGCTTTTTTAACTGCAAATCTCAATACATATATAGATATTGAATAATTAATCTATTTTGGATTTTTTTAAAGGAAAAAATGTATGCGAGAACAATCCAACCTGTGAGGAATCATGGAAATTACTTACTTTGCTCAATATTGTTTTCCAATGTTCTTGTAAATTCAATTTTTACGATTTTACTGGACGATTTAACATCAGGATTAGTTGCCGTAATATGTTCGACATTAGCGATTGTTATTTTTGGTGAAATAACTCCACAGGTATGATGAATACAATTTTTGTTGATTGTGTATCTACTATATAAGTAAAAAAAAAGGAAAGTAAAAGTAATAATTTTTAGGGATTTATCATTAGAAAAATGAAACAACTATTTGATAAATGACTTCTAACACGGAATATTTACAACTATTTAACAAAAATGATTTCTTTTAGTATTAGTGATTCGTAATTATATACTTGTATAACTGATTGTAGCGTTAAATCGTCTGAATATGACGACTGAATATGACAACATCGTCATAAATAATTTTGTTAATAGACTAACGATATTAAAAATATGTATACATTTGTAGCATTGTTGACATTTGAGTCATATTGGTATTGCAATCAACAATGCGCAAAGCCTATATAAACTTGACTCTCTTATTTTTTTTGCATATCTGGAACAGAAAATATCTCAGTTTTTACAGGAAATTTGAAGTCAGATAAGTTGTTTATCAACGGTTGTTAGATTAAGTTAGTTTAATATTAGCAATAAGTTAACACAAATTACTTTTCAATATTTATTATATTTCAGGCTATTTGCAGTAGACATGGTCTCTGTATTGGTGCAAAAACAATTTATGTAACGAGACTCACTATGTTAATAACATCTCCATTGAGTTATCCTATAAGTAGGATACTTGATTTCCTCTTGGGAGAAGAAATTGGCAATGTCTATAATCGTGAACGTTTAAAAGAACTTGTCCGTGTAAGTGTTACTTCATTTAAATACACTAGAACCCTATTTTATTCACACTTTCAGGGCCGAAAATTCTTCTTTATTCACATGTGCGAATGGCACCTCGAACTCGTGATAGGCTATTTATTTATTTATCATACGTAGGATTAAGTGAGGTAAATAAGGTGGATGTGAATAAAGGAGGTTTTGGTTTATTTTTAACTCTAAAATTGCTATATACGTAATTTAATATATCAAACAATATATTAAATTCATTCTCTTCATTGAGAAATATATAAATTACTACACAATTTGTTTCTTAAAAATATAGATATTTTAATTTTGGTTAAATAACTTATGAAAAGTTGTTTGGTAATAGTATTAGATAATATTAAATGATTCAATACATATACATTGTATGAATCATTAAACCATGCATTTTATCAGGATAGCAGGAGCTCTCAAATTGCTTGATAATTTGATATGTAAAGGAAATACTAAAAAGAGTTAAATATTACAATACTATACACAAAGATAACCCCTCAATAGTTTGGTATTATGAGTATCATTATCATAATTATCATTGTTAATTAAACAATTATATTAGTAATCTATAAGTACAATTCAAATATCTTTGTTTTTATAATAGTTTAATTAATAAGATAAATATAAATATATTTATACATGAAACTTATAGAATATTACTTTGAAGTGATGCAAGGTAATTATTTTAATATTCAATTAATAAAAAATGTTGAATAATAAATAATGTTGTAGGTAACTAATGAGTATAACGATTTGGAAAAGGAAGAGGTGAATATTATAGCCGGTGCATTAGAGTTAAGACGAAAAACGGTGGCTGATGTCATGACAAGGATAGAAGATGTTTACATGTTGGATTTAAATGCAATTTTAGATTTCGAGACAGTTTCTGAAATAACAAATTCAGGTGAGTTCGAGTCATTTTAATTTTTTTTTATTTTTATCCAACGATTTCAAAGATCAATTTTGTGTGTTGTTTTATAAATTTTGTTATGCAGTTTAATATATTTTAATTATGAAATTTAATCGATGTAATTTTAGGATATTCAAGAATACCGGTTTTTGAAGGTGTTCGAACAAACATTGTATCAATGCTATATATCAAAGATTTAGCATTCGTTGATCCAGATGACAATACGCCTTTAAAAACTCTTTGTGAATTTTACCAAAATCCCTGCAACTTTGTGTTTGAGGATGTTACGCTTGATATTATGTTTAAACAATTTAAAGAAGGTAAGTCTGCTGATTTTATAATTATGACACACATGTAACTATAAAATGGTTAAATGTTAACGATTTTTATTATTAGGTCATAAAGGACATATGGCTTTTGTACAGCGAGTAAACAATGAAGGAGAGGGCGATCCTTTTTATGAAGTTATAGGTCTTGTAACATTAGAAGATGTTATCGAAGAACTGATTCAAGCTGAGATTGTAGATGAAACGGACGTTTTTAGTAAGCCAATTTAAATCTTGCGTGCAGTTTTGATATTTCAGAAGACGATTTCTCAATGATAAACAAAATTAGTTGATACAGAGCTTTAATATATTATTAATTCAAGAAATCAGATATGTTATAATAACATTATTTCTTTATTTTACAGTTGATAATCGAACAAAACGCAAAAGACAAGCTAGAACGAAAAGACCAGACTTTGCTATGTTCGCAGAAAAGAAAGAGAATCAACGGATACATATTTCACCTCAGCTTACGCTGGCAACTTTCCAGTATTTATCGACGAGTGAGTGAATTTTAAACTTTGTATTGCTCTACTTTCAATTTCATTATTTTAAATAAGATAAATATGTAAACTAATAAAATATAATTTTTCTTTCTCATTTATAATATTTTATTTAACTTTTTTTTATATTAATAAAATTGTTTAGTGAAAGTAATTTAAATAAAACAATTAATTAATGATTAAAATAGATTCACATTTTTATTAATAATTTTAAAGTATTTAACCCATCTGATGTTATTACAATTTTTTAGCTGTCGAGGCTTTCAAACCGGATATCATATCTGAAACTATTTTACGTCGACTGTTAAAGCAAGACGTTATTTATCACATCAAAGTAAAGTCTCGTGAAAAAGCGAGGAATGATCCGGCGGCAGTTATATATATGCAGGGAAAGCCAGTCGATTATTTTGTATTGATATTAGAAGGACGCGTGGAAGTTACAGTTGGTCGTGAAAATTTGCTCTTTGAAAGTGGTCCATTTTCGTATTTTGGAACTCAAGCACTTACAGTGAACGCTGTAGTCGGTAAAGTATATTACATTTTTCACATAAAACAGTTCAATATTAATAATAGTTGTTTAAAATATTTTTAAATTGAGAACAGTTTATTTATATTGTTTTGCAAAATTCTTTCTTTATGTGCATTTTACTAACATTAAAATATATGTTTAGCTGAATCGCCGACCAACGCGAATCCTCACACACTGGGTAGTATTCAGTCAGTAAACTTGGACGTGATTTTGCGTCATACATTTGTGCCAGATTTTGCTGTGCGTGCTGTAACGGAAGTTTTTTACTGCAAAATTAAGAGATCATTATATCTCGCAGCAAAACGTGCTACGTTATTGGAAAGAAGTCAGAAAGACCCATCACCTAGTCAAGATCAATTTGATGATGAAGTTGAAAAGGTATAAAATATACAAAAAATTTTTTATCTAGTTTTAACATTAATATAAGAAATAAATAAGAAAATAACAAACGTTACTTTCAGTCATGAAAATACAATTAATTGCATATCCGTGGTACGCTTGGTACCTTTATTGTATAAAGTATTGTATATGCTCTCATGTAACAAATCGCACGTGCAAAATTCAAACATAAATTGATATTCCAACGTATTGCAGTTACTTCATTCATTGGATGAGGACGACCGAAGTGTAACAGAATCTCCAATCTTGCCCAAACATACTGATGAGAATAATGATAAAGATAAAGAGAAAGAAAAAGAGAAACCATCACAGAAGGAAGCTCATACGCGCAGTCTCCCAACGTCACCAGTTCCTATAAACAGTAGTCCAGCAGCGAATTCAAATTGTACTACATATGGACAAAATGGAAAACAAAAAACTACACCAAGAAAGGTATTAAATTATGTCTTCATTAGCTTTATTACTAATGCTTTTTCTTGATCAAGCAAATTCCTTTAATCTCATTTCATATACAATTATCTACTACTAATCCAAAATCATCACATATTTTCTTAATCTAATCTTTTCAATGTGAAATTTCTGCTTTTATGCTTAATATGAAAAAATGTTATATTTATATTTCACCCTTTAAAAAATTAATATGCAGAAAGTTTATAGAACAAGAGCATTTAAGTATCAAATTATATAAATAAATATAACGGATATATTAAAAAATTATAAATTAATTAATTAACGACAAAAATGTTTATTCAACAAATTTGAAATATCTGTTTTTGCCGCGCTAACTTATTATTGGTCAACAAATAATTCGATGTTCGCGTCAGTTGGAAACAAGCGGGAACGCGGGAAGTATACGTTAAGGTCACGAGACATATTGAGAGTTGCTCATAACAAATTTTCTAATACGAAAGTCCTAAAAAGCTGAAAATGTGATAAAATAGTGTAAATAGACAACAAATTTGTGCGAGTAAATAGTGACGCGCGAAAATAATGGCACTTTAATCGTGTTGAAACTACCGAAAATCCTGATACTGTGGTTTGTGCAAGAATATTTCAAGTTATTATTTTCGTTATTTATTATAATTAATCATATTCATGAATATTTATTAATTTTTGTTTATTTTTGTGAACAAGGAACATTTAAATTAATTGCAAAAAACATCTCCCATAACCTATACGAATCACATAGATTTTGTTATGTCCATTTTTATACGTGTAAATTATTTGTTTATAGCATTCCAGGGCTTTTTCTTTTCAAGAAAAATGGTGAAATTAATCGTTTCTTTTGTCCGTCTTGTCCGTCAAGCTATTTTCAGCAAGTATAAGAGTTTTGTTGGTCTTGTCCAGTATTTCGGTAGCTTGTGCTTATATGACAAAAAATATAATAAATCAGTAAATATATGGCTAAATAAAAGTTATTTCCCACTCTAAAAAAATATCATATTAAACTGATTGGATTCCACTTAAATTCAGATGATTTTCTGTTAAAATAACAGCTAAGAGGAATTTATCTGAAAATAGTAAAATGTTTTTTATTGTAAATATATTATGAATTATTATTTAAATCTTTAAGCATTTAATTTGACACATTAAATGTTTTTATTATAATTAATAATAATGTATATTACTTATAAATTTATACTTTGTTGTACAATAAACAAGTTTTAATTTAAATAATAAGGGACTAAATGTTTATATAAATGCAAAATAAAGTGTTTTTAACATTTTTTTTCTAAATTTAGCAAGAAAAAACAATGTTTGCAAATATTTGGAAGGTTAAATGAATGAAACAAAACCAATAATATCGTTTATTTACATCTAAAAATAGATGTAAATACAAAACAAAAACAAGGTTGTGCGCATTTTGAAAACGTTTTATTTTCAGTACCATCAATCGCTGGCTGAACTTTAATTATTCACAATATCTATAATATTATACGATAAGTTTTATTATAAAAACATCAAATTTCGTTATTGACATAAGCAAGATAAATAATTATATAATATTTCTTAATTTTGCTAAAAGTGTAATGAGAAGAATTTCCTCTTAATTTAAGTGGATAGTTTTGTTAAGTGTTAAAACTTGTTAATGTTATTTTAAATAAATTAAATGTAAATGATAATTGTAGTGTAAAAGCCGAAATCGAGAGGATCAAATCGTGAACAAACATTGCTCTTATTTTGCAGACAAATCATGTATCTTTCGACGATGCTCAGATAAACTTTCAGGATCAGTCCGTTGAACATATGCAAAACGGCCACATACCCGGGACTCGGACAACGAAAATTGAAATACATCGCTGAAATCAATTACGCGCGCATTATCGCGATATAAAAATATATATTCTTGATTAAAGGAAAAGCTCTAGTAACCCGAAAACCGTGAGTTGTCGATGCAGAGCATTTATACAAATTAATTTTTAATTTGACTAAGCTGAACAGATTCAGTGTTTGTTTTTAGGAATGAATAATCTTCACTGAGAACAAGATTATACGCATTATTTTTATTTTCGGATGCATTTAAATTTGATAATTCACATAAAGAAACTATTAGGACGACTTTTATGAGCATTTGAAAATTATTTCAATTAGGTATATTACATCATTGATAAAATATTTAAAAGTTGGGGATGATATTTTTGTTTATCACAGAATTATATTAGTTTCCTTTTTAAGTATTTAAAGACTGAATTAGTTTTAACATACAATGATTATGTTATTGATTATTATTAAAATATAATTGAAAGAATAATAAAGTATATTGTGTAATTATTCATACAAAAAGTCCAAGGAAAGTACAGTTTTTTTTCTTTAATGGGAAATCTGTTTCAATGGCTCATTAAATTGAACGCATCTTCATAATTATTGTATTTATTCTCAATTTATTACTTTAATATGATAAAACTGTATTTTATCATATTTGTGTGAATATTTAAGAAAGGATTACAAATGATTTTATTGTAGTCATATTATATATTTAGCTACAATTGTCCAATATTTGGACGACATTTAAAAAAAAAGAAGCAACTAATTTACCTCATTACAATTTAAAATTTCACTCCATCCATTCAGACCATTTCAATTTTGAAATCTTGTTCTCAGTTCGTCTTTCGAGACTGAATTCGTGGCACATGAAATTCATACAAGAATCCGATTTTGAAGCTCGAATATATGCAAAATTCACAACAACGAATAACGGAATGTGCGTTTTGTAAAGTATTTATTATGAAAGGAATTCTTTTTTGTTGAATAAATCATAGTAGACAAAGAATGGTGTTGTATTAACTGACATAACACAACCACCCGTTATTCTTCACAAGGTGTCTGTCACATCGAACGCTTCAGAAGGTCAGTTAAGGCCCGAGTCGGAGATGGACAGCTCAACGAATCGCCAGTTAGGGACGATCAGGCGACTATCGTCTAAGAATACGTGTGACGACGAAGAGGAGAAAGCCATACTACTGTCACGCCCGGACGACTCTTAACATTCGGAGAATTGCCGACGATCGACATCGGCCATGATAAGGACAACGATAGCGGAAGATTCGCGCAGTGCACCATCCGATACGTCGGCGTGACATTCACCGCGAACAGTAAAAATAGGTACTTAATTGGTTAATTGCGGTTATCAGAGACTTAGATTAAAACAATAATGTATTTATTGTTGTTGAATTTAGTTTATTTAAGGAGAGGTGGTCGTTAAAAGCAATCAAAAATAACGAGAAAAGAAAATATTATCAATCGTCTATTTTTCGATGCCCTGAAATGTTTATTTTCAGGTTTTTCACTCGTAATTAAATAATCCTTTACACGGGAAAAAATGGCCATGGAATCAACATTGTCTGGGTATGCTGAACATACCGCGGTGATCCTACATGGTGAATAAAGTAAATTATACACCTGTTGGTAAAGTAGTCATTTAAAACTGGAAAAAAAAAGTGCACTGTTTGACCATCACAATACACTATGTTGACCTTATATATTCTTCGTATGTTGAATCAATGTCATTTTGCCGTAAACTTTATGGTGTATTTTTTCCCGTGTATTATGTTTTTTTAAAGAATTTTTCTGTGCATGCGTGTAATATTCAAGTTACTTAAAATTTCTTTTGAAAGTTATACTGATATGATAATGTTGCCTTATTATGTTATGTGTATAACAACATATTAATTATTAAACAAAAATTACTTCAAAACAATATTGAAAACATCCGAAATCAATGCATTTTAACTGGAATTAGAAAGATTTGATTAATGCATTAAAATGATTTATCAGAATGGCATTCGGTTCTGACAAAGAATAATAAATTTTAGCGATTTCAATGCAACCTTCCCTTAAATAGATGCGCAATGGAGAGAAAATCTTATTTTCATTCTTTAAATATAAATACAGTTATTTTTTTTTTTTTTATAAATAAAATTTTATCCAATAGTTTGGTTATTGAAACTTGAACTATGCGTATTTCTGAAAAGATGTCTAATAAAAATGCGATGGAGTGATGTTTATTTATTTATAGTTTTTGAGATTAAATTAATCTGTTCGTTGCTTTTATTGGACAGTTTTTCTTACTTTTTCGTATAACTGAAAGTTTTTGCATTACAAATTATATTACAAATGCGGTACGATTTCTAGTGTCAATATAACAGGAACAAATTGTGCTGCGATTAAGAATTTTGATTATATATTAGTTATTTATATATAATTAAATTATTACTTGTAAGTAATACTTTTTGTGTGTAATGTAATTATAAAAGTGTATTGTGTGTCTGAATAATTGCGATCCCGAGGAAAATTTTAAGGAGATTGATTACATAAACAATTCATTCATTAATAGAAATTCAACAAATAATTTTCATTTGTAGGTACAATGGTAGTACTTTAAACATGCTTCTTCTGTCCTAAAATTATTCCAAGTATGCCGGTGGAATGATCATATATCGTTTTATTTGCATTGTATTGGGTCTTTTTTATTTACACGTCTGTTCAAACATATTTAATTTAAAATACTATTCTTTTATGAATTAATCTCTTATGAAAATACATTTGTCACTGGATTCTATAACATTATCGATAGTTATTATTATTATTTATCTTTTTTTTTAAACACTATAAATTTAGATGCAAAGTATAATGATCATCTCCTTAAATTTTCCTACTAATTTTTATTCAATAATTATTTATATTTGGAAAAGCTGTACCTATTTTTTTATTTTTATGGTTACTGTGCTCAGGGATAGAATGCCAAGGAAGTGAGTAACTTTTGTTCTTTTACGAGTTTTCCAAAAGTACAAGGCAATTATGTGTCTTGTATATAAAAGAAATAATTATAATTTGTTTACAATTTATGTAATAAGACATTTTGACTGTTTCCTAAAGAATATTTTAATTTTAGCGAAAGATGTATGAGTGAATATTTCTGCGTAAGTTTATAAAGAAAAATCGTTTTACGTTTCTTTGGAAATTAGAGATAGATGCCCAAATGAATTTGTATAAAGATGTTTCGGATGAGATAAATATCAAGTTTTTCCATGAAATAGAAATTCAATGTTCATTGGATATTATTCGTATATAATACAGAATATTCCACAGCATGATTTACGAAGAATGTAGAATGCATCTTTTTATAGAAAATTTATTTTTATTTTTCCCTAATGTCTGTGTGCTTCGCGAATACTTTCATTATTCATATCTCGTCGTTAACTTTAGAGAATTATTGCGGCACCTTGAACCAATACTTTCATCTAACATTTGTACATAAAATTCATACTTTTATAATCGTTTCATTCATGCCGACTTTTGGAGAAACTAATTATGTTCTTTGTCGAAATCCTTAACTATATTTACATAATACGATTTTAATCCATTTAATGTTTCGTATTTTTAGATATTTTAATGCTCTGCATTTGTGCAAAGGTACTTGGAATTAATTATAGGGTACAGCTTTAACCTGAAGCATTAAATCTTCTTCTAAAATTGTAAAACGGTAATTACAAATTCAGTTAGTAATAACCGTTTATCGAATGGTGTACTTGATTTACGTGGGATATACCTAAAAAATTTTAATTACCGTAGATACTAGTCAGGATTGAATTACTTAAATTCCATTAACAAGGATTTGTATAAATATATTATGTTTTGATTTGAACTATTGTACTTAAAGCACAATGTATTTATGAATCTGTTGATTTTATATCGATTCCTAAATTATGTGCCTTCAAAGATACGAGTAAAATGAATAGCTATTGAAATAAAACGATAATTTAATGTCTTTATCTGTATTAAAATTGGTCAGTATTGGTAAATTGTAGAATTAACTTTTAAATTGAAAGTCAACTTTGATACAGATGAAAAAGCATTTTGAACTCCATTCAAATTCATATTACGCAGAAGCAAAAAAAAAAACGGGAAATTATAATTTGTTTGATAATAGAATTTTTATTTTTATGTACAATGTAAAAAAGTAGAAAAATACATATTAAGGACATAACGAAAGAGAAATATTTTTACATGACATAAAACGGCTAAGTGAAATGTGTGGTACATATCTTAGATATGCATGCGATTAAATGAATATTGTTTTCTATCTTAAGAAAAGTAATTTTAAGGAGAATATATGTATGTATTTAAAGTACAAACAAATATATATATATTTATTATTTATACTTTTTATTTAGCTATATATTCATCCAAGAAAGAATGTAAAAATAATTAATTTATTGATTATAAAATGAATGTACCATAGTTATTATATTGCTACCGAAAAATAAAATTTGTAAAATCTTAGATAATATAAATTTAACACATTTTTACATTCAGATTGTTCATATATAGATAGTTATATATTATGATGGAAAAAAATTAAGCAGAGATTAAGATTTAAATTATACATTTAGTTTAGTTTACGAAACAATGCAATAATTATTGTGATTAATAGAAATTTAGTATGAAAACATTTCTTAATGTAATATTTTAAAAAAGTTCAACCTTTCAATTTTTCTCTTCTAAATTTCAATCTTAATAAATGCTGCTTTATTTATTAGACATCGTGCACCACTAGATCGTCTAGCGGTCATATCTTTTAAATAAAATTTTCCATTACTTCGATCTACACACTTTTAGATTCAACTTGTAGATTTTATTACAGTACCTAAGCTTAAATACTTAAAAGAAACAAACTTAAAAATTTGTTAGGTCCATTTTTGAAACATTCAGTGCATTTGTTTTTTGCTTCACTGGCATGCTGAAACCATGCACGATCCCTACATATCGTGCCGGATCCTTTACATTGATTTCGCATTTGTGATTTGCTTTGATTTCTGCTCGAACGTGTTGTCGAGTGGCGCTCAAAGCTTCACTGCCATACTTTTAATATAAAAACCGTAATTATAAAGAAATATTTAGTGTTAATAGTTACATCTATTCAAATTTACATACGATTTTCAGTTTTTTAATGTATTTTTTTTTGAAATGGCACTTTAAGCAATTTGTAATGTAATTACTATTGACAATTTAATTTTCATTAGAGGAAGCATGTTAATGAATAGAAATTAGTTTTCACGTTTGAGAGAAGCAAGTCAACATTGTGTTCGTATAACATTATTCAAATTAGCAAATGTCTTTTATTTATTATTATTATTATATTAATAACAAAATATATGTATATTTATAATAAAAAAAAATTGCTTGTTTTAGAAATTTGAATCACGTGAAAGGTGTTCCATAAACCGTACTTTATTTTACTTGCAAAAAATATTTTAAGCGATCATCGAGCTTCCTCATTATATATATTCATATATATATATACACACACACACACACACATATATTATTCTAATGACAGTTTTGAGACCAAATCGCCATTTTATTGACATGTTTACTGGCAGTTTTGAGGACATTTGGTAGTTTTGAGGACTGTCCCCAAAGTCATATTGTGAAACAATGGCAGTTTTGAGGACACTTCCTAAAATTACGTTCCTGGGCAATGTTAGTTTCGTTATTTTTTTAAAAAATTTGTAAAAGTAAGTTTAGTTAGTTTTTAAAAATTTATAACATAGTTTAAACACTCAATTTTAAATTTCCCTCCATAATTTGAAAATTTACCTCCAAAATTTGAAAATCCAACACGTACCTAGTCTCCCAAATAGGGCGTGTCTCCAAAACCACCATTTGGCAAATTTATATATATATATATGTATATATATATTATTTCGAATGATTTTTAGAAAATTGTATGATACTTTTGTACTATAACACATGCGCTTACAGCGATACTTTTTTTTCTAAGATTTTACGATACAATAATGATACTTACACGACAGTTACGAAGGAGTGTGAATAAGAGAAAATATAAATAGTGAGGATAATATGTTAGTCGTACTTAAGTTATACTTTAGAGCGATATCGAAATGTAAAATTACCCTCGACAATGCATTATTAATTACGATGAACAAATTATGAAGACTTTAGATACTTCGAAAATAAATTTGAAGATCGATTTCAATTATTTTGGAGTTTTTAATTCCTCCTCACAACAGTTACAGTTGTATGAACTTTTATTTTATAATATATTAGTTGACTGCAGACGATAACGTAACTTCATATTCATTCACGTAGAATGCCTTTTTGAAGTGCATATATTATCATAATTTAAACTTGAGTCTCACAAGTGAAATTCAAACGCTCTAAACACCTAACTACCAAACTTCTATATGATATTTATTAATATAAGTCAACGGAGATTTCACAGTGTTCCCAAACAGAAGCTATCCAAAGTGTCTAATGTTCAAATAGCTAGATAAAATATTTGTGCATTTGAGGTGCAGAGTCCGACCGGTTACCTCCACGCGGTGCACCTTGGGCTAAGCTGAAATCGGCGGCAAGATCCAAAACATTTAGTGATCGTCTCCCCTTTTCTCCAGAAATTTACCTTTACCTTTTTTACCATCCCTTCCCTGTAGTAGTAGATATTATAACTGCAGAAAAACAGATATATATCTACATAAAGATACACGAATTTATTTGGTCATTTGAACATTCGACACTGGCTTCACTTTCAATCGTTATTCTGATCATTAATGTGGATAGAATTCAAACTATTATCAGACTAAAATCAGATCCAATGAAATGATATAAAAAATGAAACTAATAAATATCATAGAATTTCAGTAGTTGCATGGATAAGGTGTATACCTTTTACATACAAGAAGTTAGTTCAAACTTCATTATATATACATTTTTGCTTTAATTATTTATATAATATATAGTTGTTCAAAATATTTATGTAATCTAACAGTCGATATTGTTTGCTTATCTTTTTTTTTCAAATTTTATATGTAATGATTTCTGAATATTTGATGTATCGGTTTCAACATTAATTTGTTAAAAAAGTTTTAAATATTGAAAACATGAAATATGATTCATTCGAATGGTAAAATTTCATTATTCATTATTATATGGTTATTATATTATAAAATATAATAACAATTATTTTGATGAATATGGTGTCTATTAGCAAAAGCGAAACAAAAATGAATAATACATTTTAAAGTCACTCCCAATCCGGCAATTTTACCATTCGTTCAGTCCCCATGATTATTTCAAGGAATAGAGGGTAAAAAGAAGTCGAAACGTACCGATCAAGCAATTTGATTTTCACTTCCTTATCAGCTTCAAAGTAAAAAGTAATGACATTTTTATAACTCCCAGGCTAAAAGGAGATTGAATTCAGCCTTTTTTTGCCCTTTTTCAATATTTTCAGTCTTATTCTATTTAATCTGTATTTAGTTTTATTTTAAGCACTAATCAAGTTCATGTAAAAGTAACTTGGATTGAATATTTCAGCAATTATCACTTGATAATAATGTTCAGTATAATTCTTTATATAAGTAAAGAATGTACTTGCATTATTTAAACATTAAGTTTAAAGCAGTAATATTATTTATTCCTTACATTTTTTTTGCATAAATTTGCATTTATAATTACCATTTTTGTAAATACATTCAAAAATATCAATACAAAACGATTAACCTTGGATTGTTGATATTCATTTTACTGTTTGGATCGAGTCAAACGTAGACTGTTTTTCAATTTCATGCCAGGTAAATAGTTGGTTATATAATATTGAAACTGATTATTTTTACGCAGGTCATTAAGTAAAGGTACATTATAAATATTAATGCAATAATGTATCAATAATTAATTTTTATTATTGGTTTAATGTACATCTTTATTTAAGGTACGTGAAACCACTGGTGTTGCTGATAAAATATAATATAATTTAATCAATAGTGTGATTTATTTAAATTTATTAATAATAATTTTACTTTTTTCTAAACGAAATTTTATATAGTTTTACATTTCCAGCTTGGAAGCTGAATCCAGGTGAAATGTCACTCGCAGTCGAAAATAAAATTGGAAAAATTCTTACCAAATATGTATTTATAAATATTTGATTTAAGAAAAATGGTAAATTGAAGTATACGTCCACGGACGAGAAATATTATGTCGCTTACTGGAGGGAAAATTATTTTTATCTTGTGGTTGGCGATACAAAAATATGATGATACGCATTGCATTTTGTACAAAAGCACTTAATGGATTTTTTTAAACGTTTACAAATATATGTATTTGGCTGAATTTTTGTCAGTTTGTATTTCTACAACGAGTGACATATCACCTAAAGGTTTGGTCTGAAAATACGTGATTTATTAAGTTAATTTGAGTTGTTTTGTGCAATAATAATTTAATTTTTTTATAATTTATGTGTAATTAAGTTGTTCATTCATGGAAAGACTTCATTGCCGTTTGATTAATCGGATCCGTATTGGTATTGAGTTTTTTGATATGTATAATTATACATTTTTTTCTCTGGGTGTAAATTTGCGGAATAGCATACACTATTCTTTAATTAGGTACGTAAAAAGTTCTTAACGCGTTAGTAATAACATTTTTTTGAACTAATTTTCAACTTTAATTTCTTTCTAGATGTGTATTGCTTACAGCTTTCTAGCCGTTCGACAGAGGAATAATCATTACGTTCCTCATTCTTGTTGCATAAAGTAGCGCATGTTCAAAAGACTGAAAGCTGAGAATTATGATACGAGTGTAAGTGAGTTGATATTAAATAGAAAGGTGAACTTAAATAAAAGACTAAAAAGAAAATTTTAATTAATATTAATTTCTTTTTTTACAGTGCCAGAGGAACAAAAACTATAAGATTGAATAAGTTTACACTGTGATTGATTAGATGGCAGAGAATATCGAGGTAAGTTTAGAATTATAAGTGTTGGAAAAAGTTGCCTGTATATACTGTATAGCCGAGCAAAATTTTTTCACGGGAGATCTTTTTCGTTTGTAATTAGTACACTGATGAAAATTAATTAGAAGTTGCTATTATATTTTATAATAACGGTGGATATATTTGCATTTTAATATTCTTTATATGATATATAACTTTAAAAGACATTAGAAAAAAATGTCATTATCAAGGTAATGATAACTCATTACTTCAGAATCAGTCGCGCTTTTTAATACCACCCTTCGGAGACGTCTGAGGCAAAAAGTTAATCAGAGCTTTACTTTACAAATTTTTAAGAGTAAATAATCAAGCAATGAAACCGATATTTGTACTTTATTTTATATGAAACAATCAGGGCAGTCGGCGCTAGGTTTCAATTAGAAATCGCAAAAATATCGTAAAAGGTACATCAAATTTCTCAATTTAATAAAATTTGCAATCAAATCAATGTTGCTCAGTCATATTGATCATGAGCAGCCAACGATGAAATCTTATTTATTGTAATAACTCATCGTAAAATTTAGCTTCTTTTTTATTGTAACATAAACCAAGAATATTAATATCAAAAGTATGTATATGTACGTAAATCCAAAAAAATTATATATTTTAATTAAACATTTGAATAGATAATATAATTGAATGTCATTTTAAATTAGCACCGGTGATGGTTAAATTAGTTGGCTTGATAATTTAATGTATTATCAGCTTGAACGATTTTATTGCAAAGAACATCACGATGGTGTTTGCCATGCGATACAGGTTCCACGACATAAGTAAGTAACGCGTTAAATATCATTAATTGTATTACGACCATTTGTGATGCAATTTAGTCGAATTGCAGAAATGTATTTAAACGGCTCGTGTTGACATCAAAGGACTTTAGACTTTTGAATACGCGAGTGTGTGGGGAAAAGTGTACACACAGTGTAACGGGACCGTTACAGATCGGAGGCTGAAATCACCCTTTTTATGTCGGTGTGGCCCTCGCGCACCGCTGCGGCGCTCTTCAAAGTGGGATACCGGCGAACAATAGACGCCAGCCGTCAGTCAGTGTGGAGCGCCCGTACACGCTGCACTCGGTACGCATTTCGTGATTCCATGCCAAACAATTTCCATTAAAAATAATCAAAAGTCTATTCGAGACTGCTATTTTGGTAGTCTCGCCAACGGACAGACTTTTGGCCCGTTTTTGCAATTTTTTTCCTCCCTTCCCCCCCTATCCCCCTCTTCGGCGTAATATCGATTCACTTCAAAGAAGTAAAATTTATTTTCCCGTTCGAAATTGATCGGTTTGATTGCGAAATGTAAGATAAATTGTTGAAAGTGAAACATGATTTGGTGTCAATTATATTTCCGTCAGTGAACAAATTAAAGCGATATTAATTTTGATTACTTTCGTGGATTCTAATGTTGAACGCGAGTCGTTTCTGCAATCGCCTAACGTAACAAGTGGCGGTTTTATCACTTTGTGAGCAAAGAAAATCGTTTGCGGTGGGTATGGGTGGAAAAGTTAAATTTAAACCAAATTGAAGCTTGTCTTTTTTTTTAAATGAAGAATGTTTTCGATTTGTAAAATATTTGCAAGTTTTTAACGCACTAGAAAAGTTGTTAATTCATCACTTAAAAATGGTGAAGTAAAATTCCAGTATTAAACGCTGTAAAAATATCGCACTAAGAGAAAAATATTTAGAAAACTGTAATCTTTATTTGTAACTTGAGAATATGATTGACAATGTTACGGAAAGTAATTTTTGATTATATTTTTGTAGATTTATCAATTGCGTTCTTAAATTACAAAAAAAAGATTACAATTTTTCAAACATTGTTCTCCCAGTACAGCGATTGCTAGAATTTTACAGGCTGATTTGGGAAAGTACAGTTTTATGTAATAATTCACACAATACATAAGGAGAAAGAACATTTTTTTACACTAACATTAAACAAAACAAAAAAAAACAACTTCAGTGGTAGGTTCGTTGACAGTTTTTATGTGATATTGCAATTTAAAAGTGCCAGTTGATTACTTGTAAATAACAGGATTAATGGCAGTCCATTGTTATAATGATAACATTTTGATATAAGTACGAAGTTTTCAAAATCAATTACCATTCGTGGTTGGTTCGATAGTTTGGAACTCTTTTCGAGTGAAAATGTTGAACGAAACTAACGAACGTTTCTGGTTTAATGCCACTCTTGCTCCCCATGTAGCATTGTGAATTCACACAAAGAACGGTGTTTTTCCAAAACAGCGTGTAAAATTTCAGTAGTAACCGTTGGGGAGCTCTTTTATAGCGATGATACCGGATAATAATAGAAATTTTATTGTGGATAATCAAATATAATTAAATATAAAATATAAATTAAGACGTATTTATTATTCTTTTATTGTAAATCATTTTATGTTGGATCATCAAGTTTTCGTTTATTCAATTGAACTTAGTATTAGATATAAAGTTTTTCTTTCTCAAGTCGATTAATATTATGTTCTTAAAAGACCCATGCAAATTATCGTTAAAAACGAACAGCATGTTTTATTCAACAATCATACATTTTATTAGTTATTTTGGGAGTTTTATGAAGGTATCGTAAAGAGATGCTTTAATTATATTCAATTTTACGTTAAGAATAATTGTAGTAACTGCGTTAAACTATTTTATAGTAAGTGTACTACATTTATTGTTTAATTTTATTGCATTCGAAATTGATGTATGTATCACTAGTGTAATGCTATAACTATCGAACTGCTTCGAAGTGTGATTGAGTTTGCTTTTATGAGTAAACTGCTGTGGTACTTAAACATTAAATATTTTCCTACACCAAAGCAGCGCTCTTGTTGCATTGCAATTTTATACATTTATATATATTTTATATTATCATTCGAGTTAATAATTTTATATATTGATGTTGTAGGCAATCTTTGTAAATAATTTAAGGTTCGTATGAAATTAACGTTGGATTTAAATTTTCCAGTTATGAATTAAATATTAGTTAAGCATATTAATAAAATATTATATTAGGCACAATGACGTAAAGTAAACAATTCTCAACGAGTGCTTTTTATTGCGTTGTCAGTTGTCTTCGCGGTGAAAAAAGTTATGTTAAAAATTATGCATTTTAAAAGAGAAAATAATTCAAAAATACTAAAATTGCTTTCCAGAAATATACTAAAATTGATATAAATTGTTTTAAATTTTCCTTTTACTTTTTTCTCAGGGGACATTCTTTTTATATGATCCAAGGTAATAAAAACGACTATTTATCTTATAACGTTTTTTATAATATATAATTAGTGTGACATGTAAACAAACTTTGCCTTCACTTTCTGTATACAGTATAATAATTTTTAATGCAACTTTTTTCTGAGTGTATCTTTGCGTGCGACATTGTTCATGGCAGATGCGAGGAAACTACAACTTTCCAAAACTCCTATATGACGGAAAGTAGTGCTTCCGTCGGGGTGTCGTGAAAAATAAAATTGCTTATTGTTACTTGAAGATAATAAACAGTATTTTAAAATATTTATTCGATGAAGTTAATAACTTATTTTTAATTATGCATAATATGAAATAAGAAGGAATTTCTGTCTCAAATTAAATCACAATGTTTTATTGATTTATTTGAACCGTAATCTATTCATTTTTACATGACAATTATATGAGTAAATCTATTAAAATTTAATATTAAATTATCTTGCTTATTTAAATATGTAATGCACTAAAGTATAGTATAAGCAAATTAAATCAGTAAAAAATTATATTAAAATTATTGCAAATTTATTAAAACTGTAAACGAATATTACCTAAATTTTGTTACACGTTTTCCACGTGAAATTTCATTTATCTTAAAATGAAATTATACCCTCAAAATGTAACATTCTCTACAATAAATATACTAACGGTGGGTGGATCAATTAAGGGTTATTACAATATTGAATATTGATTAATGATTAATGTACATTGACAGAATCGTGCGAATCGGTATATACATATATACGGGCGCTGGGGTGTGTGTGTGTGTCCGAAAGCTTAGAGAACGTGATTTTGTTGTCAAGGGATTTAAATCATGCAAAATGTCCTATGCACGCTCAAAGATATATAAGTGATTAACAGGAAACTTTGGTCAGAATACCGTTTTCCAATGTATTTGCGCAAAATGTTGAGGTCGAACAATGAAAAATCTATTTCTGATAACGGTTTGCCTCAGACCGCGAGGGACGTTAAATTGCAATAAATACAGGCAGAAATATTTGATGGAATATTGCGATGATTAGTGCGAAACCTATTTTTACAACTTATTAATTTTTCGTAATTGAAATATATTAAATGTAGTTTAATATAATTAACATTACGCATTAATATTTCAGTGCACAAGTGTATTCCACGCAATTGGCAGCTTGTTCAAATTTTAAGTCCCTTGAATGGTGCTGACAACCACTGCAAAAGGTGGTAACAATGCATAACAGTTGGATCTTATGACATCACTGAAGTTGATCTATAATGATCAGGTAAGAAACAATTTAGACAATTATTATTAATAGTTTTTTTCATTCTTTATTTTATTTATTTATTATTATTTTTGTAAGACAAAAAGTAGATTATTTCGGAAAGTACATATTTCCCGAAAAGAAATGCGTGTTGAATACTTTTTAAAAATCTATCCATTATATCCAAACTCGACCCTTTTTTCCACTGCGTGGAGGTGGGGTGGCAGGCAAGGTTGTAATCTTGACCCTTATTTTTTATTAGAGATTCAGATTTTACACCACAAAATGGGTTTTATTGTCAAACGACAATGGATTAATCATTGTATTGTAGTTTAAATTTGAGAGTATCTGTTTTCGTTTAAATAATTCAATAATTTATAACATTTTGGTGTTAGACTTTGCCGGAAAAGAAATGTTATAATCAAAGATCGTAAGGACACCTTATATTAACTTTATGTTAATATGCATAAATTATTTGTTATAAATTGATTTATTGTTTTATTGATCGATTCGGTTTTATTTTCTTTTTCGTTATACTTGAAAAGAAGTTAAAAATTCAAATAATGATAGTCTAATTATTCAACAACGAAAGCGTGTATAATTGGTGGATGGCTTCGGAATCCTTGCCGAAGAAATTTTCTTCAACGGATTCGGGAACATCTACACGGAGAAAAAAGATTAATAAAAAACATTGTTAGAAAACTGGTCATGTATTTGCAAAAATTGGAATATTACTATCTTAAGTTAGTAAAGTGTCAGCATTTTGACATATATTGTTAGCTTTCTAACAATAATTGTCAAGAAATTGATACGTTTTGCTAACTTAAGATAATAATTTCTTAAATTCTACAAGCATATGATCAGTTTACTAACAAAGTCAGAAATTGTTCTTATTCTTTTCTCTCTGTGCAAAGATTCATTATTAGTTTATCAATGATTATTAATTATAGTTTTTGCACAGCCAGAACAGGATTATTTTACAGTTCTTAAATTTCACCTAAAATTAAATCAGCCCAACTTATATTATTGGATTTTAGAATTCGGTCAATTTGAATGGATATCGGTAAACAATACAGCTACTTCATAAAATTTTACGTGATGAAATAAAAGTTTATTATTTTTATCCGCGGAATTCAAATCTTCAACAGAAAATGATACTTTATACACTGGGAACAATTTTCAGGGAGAATTATTACAGTTTTCAACAAACAATCTTTATGGATGGAACTGATTTATTTATATTTTCTTATGACTGTAGAAAATAGTCAGCTTATTTTATCTCATATAGTGAAATAATCTTATTATTCGTTTGCCTGCAAATTATAGTAATTTTTCTAAAGAAGCTTTTCTCGGGGAATAATATTTTAAAGTTTCGTTCCCGGAATATAGGAAAAGAGATTAAGTTTACTATCATTGGATAGCTTCTTTTTTTAAAAAATATTCAACACTTTTTGATATGTTTCTTTCGAAATAATCGATGGCTTCTAGATTTCTGCCTTATCTTATAACATCACGCGGAAGTTATTATCACATTCGTAATATACTTTTCAGTTTATTATACATCATTTCTCCTCGAAGACATTTATTAACTTGTGATCGAGACGTTGTGGTGTACCGCACTTACTAAAGGAACATCTTTATCGGAGCCAGGTATTTCCAGAACCATTGACCCGAACAATCATAAGTGTACGAGGTAAGTGCTTAATATTAACTTCTTTATATTTGCAATTCAAGACGTTCTTTTACCTGTTTTGTTAAATTATCACATTTATTCGTATGGACGAAATTAATTAAAACTTTTGTCATAATAAGTTCGATTGAATGAAATAGTCGGACGACGCGAGTTTAATGATCGAAGGTATTTGGGATAGGTAATGGTTTTCGTGTAATAATATACAAACAAAAATATAATTCATTCGCGCTTTATTATCAGTCACTGCTTAAATCAAATCGCGTCTTTAATTATTTAATTATTAAATATTTAAATGTAGTTCACATACAAATAATTTGGGATTCAGTTCAAGCAGACATTTAGTTATTTTATCAAGTAGCAAAAAATGAGATGAAGTTTTGATGTAATCATTTTTTTTACTTTTTCCATTAATAACTGTTTCATAAACGTCTGTCGCAAAAGACAGAACGGAAGTAAAAAATAAACTCGGGAGAAAATTTGAAGTTCTAAAATTCGTGCTATTTCTGATTTTGATATAAAATATTAAAGTACAAGCGTGTCGTTTTGAAGTAAAACGTGGATGTAAACGTAAAAGTGAGTTTTTTGTTTAATTTTTTCAAAAAGTGAGACTAAATGTTCTGGATTCTCATCGTACATAATTGCGTCTGTTTACGACTACACAGAGCTGTTTAAATGTTGTAACTTTATCCCTTTTATGTTTAAAGGAGAAAATCGATGCATCTGTTGTGCTAGTTAATACACTTGACAAATTATCTGTAACGAATTAAAGCGAACATTATTACAAAATGCTTATGTGTGGATATGCATAAAATGAACCGTGAAAGAATAACGTTTACAATAATTACTGAATCAAGAGTGATAAGCTCAGTAGAGAAAGATTAAATGTCGTTGTGAAAGTTCGTGTGAATCATACTGTAGATGGTAGGGTCAGTATTGGTTTTTGGGCGCAAGGTCAGGTATGGTACGTCGTTACTATGTGCTGATACATGATAGGGCAGCAGGGATATTACCATTTTGTTTGCTTATTAAAATAAATCTGATTTTATATAAACCTTTTTTGTTCCTTCTTATATAAAATTGAATAGAAATTGCAAATAAGGATTTGTGGATGTAAAATAAGGCACGAAAATATGATTTTTAATCATTTTCAACAAACAATTTGATTATCTCTTGTATGGTACGAAAAATAGGACGCGCAAAATTTATCAATTTAATTTTTGTTTATTCACAAAAGATTATTGTAAAGTTAGATAGGATTTCCTGTTTTCAATAGAAAGTCAGCTGCTCTTGTCAAGTAATTTACCCCATTGAATTTGTAACTCATGTTATCGAGCGACATTACTTCAATTGTTAAGTTAAAAAACAGTACATTTTTATATCATATTTCTAAATGACTAAAAAGATATAAAAGTTAACAGGAGATAGAATTTAATATAATAGATTGATTCAAGTCGTAACTTTTTTCCTTCTTTTTTTTTAATTAAGCAGTGTAATTTTTTTAATTTTAATGCATTATTACGTTAATTATAATTAAATTTTCAAGGGCTTCGAAAGCTTGAAATTGATTAGAGTCTTGTTAGTCTATTAGAGTCACGTAAAGTGATAATCACGTAAATATAAAACGTTTATGGGTAAAATGTCGAAAGTAATAGATATTTTTTGTCTATAATGCAAATTTGAAGATATGTTTTTGATGATTTATAATACAGTTGTTTACTACAATTTATTCTCTTAAAATATTTATTATTCATTTTTTGCTTATCACGCGCTGGTAGTTGTTAATTAATTAACAATAATTTCAAAAGAGATGAAAATGAAAAAAATTATAGACAGCTGACATTTCTTAACGAGTTTAGATTTTGTAATTATAATGCATTATTCTTATTGTAGATTTTAATAATAACCGCAACAAAGGTCGAAACGTAAAATATTAAATTTGATTTATTTTAGGTGTTGTCCAAAAAAATACAGTCGATTATTTACAGCAATCATAAAAAATTAACAGACGTTTTTTCTACAATTCAGTATAATTTTATTTTTTATGTCCTTTTTTTATGTTACTTGTAATATTATATTTTATACATAATATACATTTTTTTTTTAATAACTGAAAATTTTTATAAATTATACACATGTTTGCACACTCAGATGTGAGATTATTCCAAACATAAAAATGATCAATAAAACAATAAAATGTCTTTAGGCAATAATAGTTCTGTACTTTATTCTCGTTATTTTCAATTAAGTTGACTTTTTGGTTTTACTATTGGTTGATTTATATTCCATGTTTTACTGGTTATAGGGAAACACGGAATATATGAGAAAATATATGAAAGAAAAAAGTGAAAATATGTTGAAGAAATTATAAGTAATTGACAGATTTGTAGACGCAAAGGATAATTATAAATAAGACTAATACATTTATGGTTGAAATATGTAATTATATTTTTAATGAAAAAATACGATAGATATTGATCATTAGACTTTTCATGTGAACACCATGAAAATACTATGGCAATATTATAAGGGCGTTGTAGAAAGATTACTGACAGGTTTAGAGAATGTTATGGGAACATTATCGAACGGTTATAAAATAGATTGGAAAAGATTGGTGGAATCTTTATAGGAAGATTATTTGATTATTATTAGAACATAAAGTGAATGTCATGTTCTTTATGTTATTCTTATTTATATTCAAAATTTGATTTAAAACTTATTTTCTACTCATTAAAAGATGGTTGGTTAAAATTTTATGCCAGATAGTCAAGGATTAAAACTTCTCATGCTCTTCCTAAATTGTTTAAATACAGTTATGGAATAAGTTGCAAATAAAATAATACAAATAACGGTTTGTCGGCTGTTTCATGAAAACTAATGCATACTACTATTAATGACATTAATTATAAATGTAATTATTAGTTGATTTTGTTTAAATATTATATATTTGATATATTTTGATATTGTGTATTATTTAAGTATTAATTTTTTATAACATTTCATAACGATGATGTATTTAATTTCTGCATGGTATTAGTATTGAGCTTAATAAGACAAACATTTTTCAAAAAATAAACTGTAGAACATTAGTGGTGTCACACCGTACTCATTTAACGAATGATTAATTATGTTACGTCGCTTTAGGAAGCATCGTCTAAACCGTCTACTTTATATGCACACAATTTCAGTAGATACTTTATTAACGTAGGTAATTATTATCTTTTTGAAAGAACATAACTGTTTAATATTACATGCAGAATTAATGTAACGTAAATAAACAAATAATTTCCTATGAATAAGATCACATTTCAAATGAAATTAATCTTGCTTTTCGTTTGCATAAATTATTATTAGTTTTCGAAGATGAAGAATTGACAACAATATAATAATAAAGTGCCGAATTAATATGTTAGGCGAATACGTTTAATCATCCATGATATTCAATTAATTGACAAACATTGAATTAATTTCCGTCTCCCTTGTTGTTATTGAACTAATTTTGCTGTAAATATCGTTATTTGTATATGCTGCGCAGTTATATGTCATCTAATGATATTGTTTATAATTTTATTATTATTAAAGGAGCTTAAATTGAATTATTAGAAGAGGGGAAAATCGTTGGTAAAACAGAATACGTTGAAAAAGGAGGAAGGTTGACATTCTGCCAATATTTCATTGTGAATAAAGCAACTTAAATAAAAAACTTTTATTATAAAAGCATTTTAATTATCAATTGTTTTGTCTGGCATAAAATTTGTTTAACAGCGAATTTGTCAAAGTTAATTACACGCGTTCTAAATAGTCTGTCTCGTTATTTTATCATAAAGTATATTAACTGTATAAAAAATTTAATATATAAAATTGTACTTGACCTGGAATTTTTTTAACGCAAAATTAGTTGTCAGAAGTTCAAATTTATTATACGGTTTTATTATTTTTTTTTTGGTTAAAACTTTGATTATATTTCAGATTTTGAAGAGAAATTTTAACTTTGGTGTTTTCCAAATGTTTATTGTAGATATATATATATATATATACACAATATGGTCAAATGTTAAAACATTTTCATTTACTTTACGGGACATTGTTCTTTGCCTCGTATTTCATGTAGAAATAATAAATAAAGTTAAATTTATAAACGCTGATTAGGTGTTGAAAAAATTTTCTTTGAAGATGTTGCAGATATATTATATTAATGAAATATTTTATAGAATTACCTCTTCATAGGGAATATTACACTCGTCTCCGTGGTCTTCGTATTGGTGATAAAATAAGTGAATACCTTTTTATATACGTGTACTGAATACATATATTAAAAACGATACAAGCAAAATGATGCATGAAACATTACGTTTACTATGAAAGCCGTGATGAAACTGTTAACTTTGAAGTAGTAAAACTTACGTTTTATTATTTTAACTATAAGTTGAGATGTCTACGAGTGCTAGTTGAAATTTTTATAGCATATTTATCTGAGATTTACAATTTATACACGGAGATAAAAGATGTAATAAGCATTACTAACATTGTTACTAAACGGGACATATACTTGATAAAATTACTATTTCAAGTTAGCAAAACGTATCAGTTAGGCTGATACTTTTTACTAAGTTAGGATAGTGATTTTTCAATTTAAGTATATCACCAGTTTACTAACAGCATTAGTCATTTTTATTAGATCTTTTTAAAGTATATAATGCAGTAACTATTAATATAATTTACTGCAAGCGAATGATAAATTCTTTATTTTATTATTCCCATACGTATATGGTAAACATAATAAAGAAGAACATAGTAAAGAATTGCGTGCATTACGAGGACCACCCGAGAGAAGTAGAATTTGTTCGGAGTTCGGAGTACGTGGCAAGGACCCTTACGCTTATAAGTTATATGTATATGGGTCTTTGCCATATGTGCTAAGTAATAGATATACATAGTATACATTGCACTGTAAAAAAATCCACATTAAACTTTCAGAACTTGCACATTAAATTAAATTCAAATTCTAGTTCGTCAAATTTCAGTGAACATTTTCATTAAATTTCATGTCTTGCCCATAGTGTCAATATGGGAAGTTTGAAGACTCAAAATTTGTACATTACATTTAATGTGCATACTTAAAATGAACCTCCAGTACTTCGTTTAAATTTAATGATATTTTTGACAGTGTAATAGCGTCATACGAACATGGCTGCGGTGTGCTAATTTAGAGCAATGGTTAGCTCACCGCTATTAATTTATAGCATTTTCAAAAAATATATATACCAAAATGGGATATTTAGCTCTATTTTTTAGATAAAATATATGAAGCAATCATATGGAACATGGGAGAAAATATCAAGGATACTAGTAAAATTTCTATTTAAATTAGATTTTAACCATGATGAAGTAATTGTATTTTGGCTATTATTGACACGAGTAGATATTATAATTATCGTAGCCAAACAAATTGATGCGACTCAATTTTATGAAAGCCAACATAGCGAGTTCGGTAGACCTTATTAATAAATATAATTGAAATTATAATATTTATATTATAATTTATTATATAAGTTCATAAATTCTGCTATAAATTTGTGATAGAGTCGTTGAGTTATTAATAGTACAGTAAAGTTTATTGTACAACCTTTCTCAGTGTACTTTTGCTTATAAGTAAAATAATGTAGAAAGTACACAAAATGGATTTTTAATTCGATTAAAGCAATGTTGTTGGCAGTAGTAGTTGTTGTTGTTACAGGTAGTATATATATATATATATTTCATCCGACAATGAAGAACTCGTTCATATTTTTTTCTTAATTTCAGTAAAATGCGTGTATTAGCAAATATACAATTAGGATGAGTCGTTTTACTCGGGATAGTTTTATACATATTCATGCATTTTGACTTTAGCTTGGAAAAGGTAAAGATGTTTCGATTATTAAAGCTTCACAATATACACACGCAAAGTATATGAATTTAAATGAACTATTTCCAATTTTTTGACGGTCAAATTAATTATTAAATAATTTTCATATAAATTGACTTTATTTGAGTTTTTCTTTCGCGAAATAGCACACGCAGAAAAAAGTTGAAACAAAAATGACTGTACCGTATAACAACACTGACGTAAAATCATTTCGTGCATTATTATTATTTGGCAAGTATCAAATTATTAGTCTTATAATTTTTACTATAGTAGACACTAATAAATTATATAAATCTTGTACTCTTTCGACCATCAATTTATTAAAATACCATAAAAAATGTTTTATGTCAACGTTGTTATACAGTAATTCTTGTTCTAACTTTTTTCTGCGTGAAAGCGAAAAATGTTCTATAAAGTAAATGTAAAATAAAGTAGAATGTCTCGTTTCATTTTGTGACATTCAAATAGAAAGAGAGAAAGAGAGTACACTGATAAATATTAAATTCTATCATGTTTGAACGTTTCGTACTATATACACACATACATACATACAAACATTTTTTCATTTAAATACGAACACTGTAGTTTTAATAATTTATTATGTTAAGAATTCGTTGATTTTAATCGTGTAATTATAATTACTAAGATACATATTGTTTATATACTTAGTACTTAAATAATAAGTGCATAAAATGAAATAATACATTAAATAATAATCATTTTCCATTCAATGAAGAAGATTCCATTTGATTCATAATTAACTTGCAAATATATTTTATAAATTTAGAATGATTAGTAATAAATAATCTTGTTAAATTATTGAGCAAATATACATTAATAATTGTTTCAATAATCGTAATTTGACTAAAATAAACTTTGATTTTCTTAAGTCCTTTCTAATGATAATATTCTTGGAGACGAAAATTATTGAATTTATCATGAGGCTAAATGCTTCTGATTCAATCGCAGGTTTGATGCAATTGCATAAATTTTTCTTTTGAAGACAAATTTTATTTTCTGAATTCCCATATTTTCAAGAAATTTGCGACAGCTCTAATATTTTACTGTCAAAACGATGAGATATTTTCCACCGTTCTTTATCTTTCAAAGAAAAACGTAATTTTATAAGTCGTGTGTGAAAAAGATGACTGTTTACATTGATGATTACAATTTCTAACAGTTATTTTATCGTAATATATGATAAATTTTATATATCTTAAAAATTTCAAAGTATTTTGTTTGTTTTTTATTTAACATTATATATTAATTTTTGCTATTTACTTCTTCTATGCTGCATTTGTCATAATGTAATCCATTCTTATAAAATAAATCTCAATGTGAAGTTGCAGTTATTGTCAAAAATGCGCACGCATCTGCGTTACATGTAAATATATCCATAATATATTCGATTACGGGGAACAATTTTTATTCGGAATAAAGTGCATTATATGAAACAATTTATATATTAATATAATATATATGTATAATATAAATATAGAAATATATATTCATCACAAAATATTAATTATATTATAGACATATTGATCAAGGAAACACATAAACTTAGGGTTACTGTAACATTATTGGTGAAACAATAAAAATAAATATATTGTTGTGCTAGTAGAATAACGTTAGTAATATACTCTTCATCTGAAGTATATATTAACCTTGACCGTATTTGATTGAGAAAAATGTTCATTATTTAACAAATATTTATTAGATTACGTAACATTTATATACAAATTTATATTATTTGTCATTTTATGCACTACTAAGTGAAAATGTTTAAAAAATTCTGCACTTTTTTATAATTAGTTGTCAATTAATATACTTTACTAAACAGTTACATAGTACACGATACATAAATCAACAAATTATAATTTACACATTTTTAAGAAAATTTTAATAAATATGATGCAAATATCATATATATTCTCGTTGAAGGAAAAAATACCATAAATAACAAAAGTTGAGTTAAGTAAACATAAACATATAATTGAATGCAATAAAAAGAAAATAAGCTTGCTGGGTTTATCTCGTTCGCAAATCACTAGAGGGACAGTTCTGAACAAAACATTTTTTAGCATCCTTATATTGTAATATAAAACAAACAATATTTTGCAATATATGGAATACACTATAATCAATCAGATGTGATATAACTGTTTTATTCTTTATTAATTATTTATATTCTACAAATTATATTTATCGTAAATGAATGATGTGGTTTATTTCCATCGAGAAAAATTATATAGTAATGTGCGGACGGATGTGCGCTTATAATAGAATTTATCAACTAATATAATAAATTACATTATATATATGATAATTTTAATTATATTTATTAATAAATTCTATCATAGGTAAACGCCTGTCCGCGGATTGTTATTAACGAATTGAATTTCATTAAATTAATAACAAACTAAAAGTCCTGTAATGATGCATTAAATTAAAAGTAATGAAGTAATTAATCATTATACATTTTAAATCTCTTTAACGGTCAATAAATTCACGAATTTTCGTAGATGAAATCGTCAATAAATTTTGTTTCATTATTTTGTAATTACCTTATATAGACTTTCATCGAAAGAACTATGTGTGTCTTTTATTTTTTTGTGCATACAAATTTATCATAGGATAAGTAAAATAGTAGAAGTGATATAAATGGATCCCAATTCATTTAAGGACGAAAAAAACATCGACGGTGAGGTCGTTTATCTCTTTGTCTAGAAAGAATACATTTACCCCATGGACGGGGTTCTCGACACTTCACTCGAGACTCATACAATAGTAATTGTGCTAATTAAAAAGACATGTTTCGTTTGCCAATCTTTCCATTATTGACATAATTACTTTACTCCGGTTTAATTGTAGAATATAATTAAATAGTTATATACGTCGACAAAAATACATGAAATAATTCAATCAAGTAATTAGATTTATATTTAATAAAGCTCAATTGAAATTGATTATTAATATTTGCACTAAATAATTCGATTATATTGACCGTCAATGCATTAACCGACAGATAACGGGTTATTTATAATAATATTTTTCCTGATTCTCGTGTAAATTTTATAAGAGTGGTTATTTTCATTATTGACATTTTTTATAGAAATTAGTTACATTAGTTGTGCAATTGCTGAAGAGACAACAACAATAATAATACCTAAAGAAGTTCAGGAGTAAAACTAAAGTAAGAACAATTTATTACTAGTTGTTATTATATTTCATAATAACGTAGAGATATTTTTTTGCATTTATAGTATTCCTTATAATATGGTACAGCGGTTTAAAACAATATTAGAAAAAATGTTGTTATCAAGGAATAGAACCCGTTACCTTACAGTTATTAGTCACGGAGCCTTACCTCCACTCAAACGCCCACGCCTGGAACACAAATGGTCTTTGTCAATGCGAAGGGCGATTTGTAAGCTACGACATAGAGTATAATGTTAAAAAGAGTGTGTCTGGTGACTGTAAGGTAACGAGTTCTATTCTTTGGTCGCAATTTTTACAATATTTTTGCCCAATACTATATTACATCAAACGGAATATTACAAGTTCCGCACATATCGTCAAGTTATTATAAAATATAGTAGCAATTACTAATAAATTTGTCTCAATATACATATATCAATTGAACGTTTTTCGGAAATAAAGAAATTTTTCACGGAAAAAGGCATTTTACTGCAATATTTTGCTTGTTATTGGAAGGTTTACACGACATAAACGCACATGTATTTTCGGTTGAAATTCCTGAATTCTTTTTAACAAAGTTTGCATTTGAAATAAAACAAAACGATTAATTGCTCCATTTATTCGTGTAGTAGGAGCGTGTAACAACGTTCATAATTGCATAAATTGTGTCCGACGATATAAAGAATAAAAATTTGAACTCGGAGCATCAAACTTCCGCGGACAATAATTGGTCTATACGTCAACGTGCTCCGTTAATTGCATGGCAACTAGATTCATAGCGTTCCGTTAACAGTCATCGAATAAACGAATGATGTATTGTTTAGCGTCGTTAAATGACGTTGAATTTTTAATTCAACTAAGAGCACGATGAATTTTTAATTAATTACAAGAACAACCGAGTCGAAGTGTTCTTTTTTGCTTTGGGAAACAAAGCTTTACAAAACGTGGCATAAAGCATTTTCGATGTTGAAACTTTCGTTTCTTTTCTTTCAAGCGGTTCCCCCAAAACAATAGCACTTTCAATAGAAAAACATCTTGGCCGCGCATTGATAAAAGTATACCTTGTTCCTTGATTCTTGATTGATATTTAATGCGAGTGTTGAATAAACATTGTGTATTATTTTTCATCTAATTTGGAAGCTTTACAAATAAATATCATTTTCGTGTATTCGTCGCAAAAGATATCATTCACGAGGAAAATAGCCGTGAAAGCTCATACAATGAACTTGGCGTCGCGCCGTAAATCACTTTGCTGAGTTCACCAATGTAAATACCAAAATGAACTTTGTGTTTGTGTGGGATACTTCACGGTATTACTGAAATCAATCTACGGCGGATGAACTGCCCAAAAAATTGATTACATAATATATTGTACTTTGTAAACCAATTCCAAACTTATTTCTTTGAGTGTGATTTGAGAGGAGTCGAATATTTTTGTTTGTTAACAATCTATGGAGTAAAGTATAGACTTGAGGAAATGTTAAAAAATTTCATGTTGAACTTAACACTTGACGGAAATACAATTTACACCATTAAAATAAACCTTATTTTTGTTTTATCAGTGTTTTAGTGTCTAGACTAATTTTTATTAAATGACAACAATATTCTGAAAAATAATATTAAATAAAATTAAAAAGTGTCAACATTTTTTAATGTAATTCATTTTCTTTAATTCTTGACAAAATGTCTACACTTGCATTTCACACTTTACATTATTTGCTGTAAATGTATATACTCGTTGAAAAATGATGTTTAAATCAGATTTGTTAAAGTGCAGTATCGTTGCCATGCAACTTGATATGTATTTCAAACAAATTGAAAAGACTTTGATTTGTTACAACAGCGTTAAATTAAAGTGTTGAAATAAGAAGTGAATAAATTAACAGGACGAATATTAATTATAATTTTTTTTCTCCATATTATCACGGGAACTGCATTTGTTTAATGTAAGAAATAGGTGCAATTTTAAATTAATCTGCGAATCAATAACCTACTTCGCCGTCCATGAATTTATAGCACTTCCTTGTTCTCTGGCGAGTGCTTTAAAAAAAAAAAAAAAGAGTCAAGTTTACAGTCACTCCCGGGGTGATAATTACTTTTCGTGATAAAACATCCTTATTCTCCAGCAAAATTGTATTAAAGCGCGGTTTGCCGCGCTTTAACACAATGACATTGTAAAGCTGGCATTTTTTCACCCGAATCACCGTCCAATGAAACATCTGTCAATTTCATATCAACTCATCCCAGTAGGAAATGTTCTATAGGCCCAGTACTGGTACAAGACTTGCCAGTGTTACAAGTATTGATAAATTTGTTTTTGGCAATTTTCTATAGGCTTAAAAGTAATTGTGATAAAAAGGACAAAGTGCAAAAATGAGGAACCTTGAAGTCGAGAAGGCTGATTTCTTTATTCAAAGTTTTATTTTATGTATTTCGTTCTTGTCGATATATTTTTCTAATGTGCCTTTTTGAAAGATACACTTTGAATATAAAAGAAGAATAACAACAGCGTGGATCAATTCCATATAAGAAAGTCTAAAGCGTAGGTCGAAATAAGAAAGGGAAATAATTTTCTTTCCTAATGTTTTTGGCCCGCGGACAAAAGAGCGCACATATCAAAAGCCACCAATATTTTTCTCGGCTATCCTTAAACCAGTTTTCTGCGTTTTTCCTTATATCTAAATAACGTCTTGTTTATCGGCAGCGTCTCAAGTAATTGATTTTCCTTGGGCCCGCAACTGTACATCTGATAAAATATAAAGCATAAAGATTATTCGGCCCAATTTTCTTAATAGTAATAAACTTTTTACGGTGGCGATAAAGTTTCTTGACTCGACGAAAGTTGGAATGCGGTGCATTATTTTAGTTTCTTTTATTGTCCTAATCAGACATTGACCAGAATAGAATCTGGAATTCTGATTGGGAAACGTGACAAAATTATACTCAAGAGTTTTCATGAAAACCATATTCATTGAAAGTTGAATTAAAAACTTACCAGACGATAAGTTCGAGTTTTACTTTACTAATAAGATAAATTAAAATGTTGAAAAAATATCAAGGGTATTAGTGAATTTCTCTTCTAATTAGATATATTGTATATTCAGTCCCAAAGTTAGATAAGTGTATAGTTGCATTAGGTATACTGTTTATCAATTATTTTGTATAGAATTCGTGATAATCTTAGTATTCCACTTTCCATTAACTATTGTTATAATATTGAAAGTGAAAGGAAATTTTTATAGTCAGTGCTTACACGGACGATATTACACTTTCCTCTTTTGATTTCGCTAACCCTGACGAGACGTAAACAATTTCTCGTAAACGTTCTTTATGAAATTCCAGATCTGTGAGAAATCTTTTTTTCAACAACTTTCTGGAAAACAATAAAATTGTGTTGCATTTATCTTATTTAATGTAATTATTAATACAAATTTTATATAATTATTACAAATATATTTTAATATTACTAATATCAGATTTTATGATAATCAAATTCTAATAAAATACGGTGTTCTGTTTATAATAAATTACAAAAGAATATACGGTTTAAAATATACTGATAAGAATTTTAATACTAGGAATATCTAATTTATAATATATATTTAAATTACATTAACTGTTTATAGACTGTCAGTCGTTGAGTGGCTATAAAATATCAATTATTAATCTAAATATGTTCAATAATATTTTTCAATAAGACGCGTCTTTTATTTTATAAATATTTGCCAGAAACTGTAAAGCAATTTGCGAAAATATATAGATCGAATCTGCAACTGGTGTGTATCCAAAATTGGTCTTGAGTCAACGCGAATGTATTGTGTTTTGAGACGCGTATTCAAATGAGCCGCGTTGGGATCTTAAACGTGCCCGATGTTCTCTCATGACTGCCAAAAACGAAATTCGTCCTGTTTGCATCCGGAACAAACTAAACTCGTAGGATGCAAAGTTTTCAAACTAACCCGATTTTTCAATCTACGCGCGTATTATATCGAACCGAATAAAACGACAAACTTTCGTCGACAGTGACACCGGAATTGGTCCATTTTCCAAGATTTGAGTTAGAGGAATTGAATAATGTCTAACGGCAAAGTCTTCTTTAATTTGCCTAATTTATCTCTGTTCTCGAACGAATTCTTTTGAAGTCAAGTCCAATGCATTTGAATTTTTAATTGATCACAAATATTCATTTCCCTGGGTTATCTTTGTTCTACGTTGGAATTATGATGTTCGCTGATTTTCCAATGTTTACGACAAGTTATTTTGTGGACAATAGAATTGAATATTGATCTTCCGTTATGTATCTGAGATGCATATTATGGAAAGTAAACTTCACATTTTCTTCCTAAGTTAATGCAATTTTTGTAATATGCACCTGATCAAATATAAAATGTAATTCGATCGTCTTCAGTGCACAATAGCCGTGGTCTAAAAAACATTCATATCTTATTATATAATTGTTTTTCAATTTAATAAATTAAATAAAACCGAAGAAGATTGTAAGACGTTATACATTAAGTGCATTGCAGTGTGATTTATAAGTGCACTGAGAAAGCTAATTGGAAAAAAAGATGAAAATGAAATACTTCAAAATTATTCTGCCCTGAAAATGATTAGTTTTTAAAAATATTACTCTTTGACTTATTCTGTCACGTGTAGTAGAAAATAGTGTTGAGACAAAATTTTTGCAAATGTAATTTCTTTATCAGTTCGGTAATCCATTCAGTTAAACATATTTATTCGTTATAATGTTACAATGATTTTTAATAAAATTATTATTTCAATTTTCAATAAAAAATTTTTGGAAAATCATATTTTAGACTAACAGTCTTTCCTGCGTTAAAGTAATATTCTTTTCATAAAGTGATTTATTTCTAAATTTCAACAATTTGCATGAATTTTGCATAAATAAATTTGTCACTTCTGTTGAAAATGCTTAAACGGACGAATCAAATGTAATAATTTAACGCTAGTTTAATTTCATTTTCTTATTTTATAAATTCGTTAAAAAATTATGTTAATTTAACTCGACTATCATGATTATCAAAGCTTATCTTCAACTTAGATGTCGTTGAAGTTTTTACTTCAAAACGGAACCGTAATTATTTCCACGTACATTAAGCTTGAAATAGTTAAGTACTATTTAACGCATTTATGCTTAAAGTGACGTTTGAGTTTTAATATATTGATAATTCATAATAAGTGTTTACTATTTTGACAGTAGTAGTATCGTTTAATATTATAATGTAACTAATTATTAAGAAATATTTTATTATTTCTTTTTCTTCTTTGTTTTTATCTTTATTATTATTATTAACTATATAAAAATTAAACTAAAAACATAGTAAAAATCTTTACTTACTGAACGCATCCTTAAATTAATATAAAACGTTTGAAATTTTACTATTAATTTTTTTCAATGTACATTATAAAATTGGAGAGCAAGTATCTCGAGAGCAATCTTTTTTTCATTTTACTTTATGTAATTTTGTTATTGTAATCCAGGATTGCGTCTAATGGTAGCGATGCGACGAAAGCTGATTTGTTAAAAGTGTGAATGAAGGATATATAATGTATTTTCTGCAGTTTTTTCTGTCGTAAAATTCATTATTTTACATTACTTTCGTTTAAATGGTATACATTTAATGGAAAGAATTCTTATTTCTCCTTCAACTTAACAGACAGCATTTTTTTATTAAATGTAACGTGTACATAGTAACTGTTCTCACTTTTTTTTCTGCGTACAATTTAAAGTACCTTTTTTCATTGTATTTTGTAGTGCATTGACTTTGTTCCTTCACACCTTTATAAGCATATTTATTTATAATGAAAATCGAGTCTCTTTATATGCTATTTATTCAATTTATAAAAAGAACTGTTTATTTTGTCAGTAACTTTTATAATTGTACGTAATTGTACATAAACGTCACAGTATATACAACAGTTTAACAAAAATCTCATATTCTATATGATGTTTCATAAATGCATGTATTTCATTGTATAAATATTTAACTAGTTATAATGATGTATAACATTTTCCTTGCATTTATAATTTGTAATCATGTAACAAATTCATTTTAATGCAGCTTCAAGCAACTCCAACTGATTACTATACTAAATTATTGGAAGATACACAGATAAACACAGACACAAACAAAAATCCACACCCATAAATTTGTGCGATATAATATAATATAATTATAATATAATATAATTGGCAGCAATTTGCTAAAGACAGGTTCATCGATAATATCTGAAATTTGCAT
The DNA here is from genome assembly GCA_022817305.1 of Leptoteleia sp. ZL-2020. Classification (NCBI taxonomy): domain Eukaryota; kingdom Metazoa; phylum Arthropoda; class Insecta; order Hymenoptera; family Scelionidae; genus Leptoteleia; species Leptoteleia sp. ZL-2020. Next base: position 14,233 of record JABFPN010000255.1, on the reverse strand, counting down.
ACATAGAAATAATAATAATTAATAAACTTGAACGATTTCATAAAGTATGTTTATATTATTCTTTGTTTCATATCATCTTTGTTAAATACTTCAATGCTTAATTATAGTTACTTTAGTATGAAATTTAATAAAGAATTAATTACCAAGTACAATAATTGCAAAATTTTTCTTTGATAAAGTATTTTAAGAAAGAAATGTGTCGAATAGTTTTAAAAATTGTACGTTCTTTTATTCGTTGCATTGCAGTTAGCCGAACATTCAATAAACTTCTTTTCATTATTCCTTGAATTTTCTTTTAACTCGCTATTGGTCGAGTTCTTTTTCGTATCCTTGTTGCTCGGCAGAAATTCTACTTCAATTTCTTTTTCTACCAATCGCAGCCCTCAGAATTTACCAATGAAGAGTTAATAATTTTTTTAACTATGCATATTATAATATGAAGTAATAATCGTAATGAAAACAGTAATTTGATAATAATTTCCATTATCATTTGAATATTTTAAAATTATATAAAGTCAAAATGTACGTTAGTATACAGCCATAGTCATTGTATCTATAATAACTAAAATAATTTTTTTTCAGTAATTATTGTCTTGATTTTTCGAAATGAATCATTGTCTACTTTTATCTTTAATGCGTATCATATACATTTAAATGTCTATGTTAATAATGGCAGTAAATCACAATTGTCAACAAGGTAAAGAAATTTAATATAAATTTGCATTCTCCATTCCTCTGAGAAAAACGACGGTGCTTTATTCATCAACGCAATTATTCGCGTACAATGAGAGGAATTGTTATATCCAATCTTATTGTTTAAACACCTCAAATTAGTGAAAAGAAACAACATCGAATATAAAACTTTCACCAGACTGTAATTTTTCTATTACTACACAAAACAACAATTTGTTACCTTACTTTGTAATGGAAATTCCAACAAAAGGGAGTCAGAGTGTAAGGGAAAGTGAGAGAGGGGAGGTATGAACAGAAAGAGAGGGAGAGAGAATAAGGGTGAAGCATTCGAATAGTGCACATGAAAGGGTAAAATATTTCCGGATTGCGGCGTCTATAAATGATGCAGAGCATCTTGATTTTCGAGAGTCGGTATTTCCATTGAGAACGAAATGATGGAACAGGGAGATAAGAGGCTCAGGGCAGGGCAAAATGAATAGCGAAGATGGAGAAAGGGGGGGGGGGGGGGAGAGGTATCACGAATGGAAGTGGCTTAATACTTCGGTTGTAAATCAGAACGTTTGGTGCTTTCGACACTCGGGAAATTTGTAATAAAAATATCGTTTTTGTACGATCGCGATTCCCAACACGTGCCATCAATGAACGCCCCGTAGAATTATACTTTGAGAATTTCATAAGCCGCCACTTACGTATTTCATGAAATAACTTTAGATGAAAGCGAAACTTGTGCAGTTGTTCAAAGGGCCCACGGGTGTCATCTAATAAAGCTTGATAAAATGGTACACTGAGAATTAGTTTTTGCATTCATTTAGTTCTCTCTTCAGAGTCCAGTAATTATGCCATAATTATTGCCATTTTTCAGCCGATTTGTGTAGTCATTAATTTCAAATTTCGTCTTTTTCTTATTAATAATCAAAGTACTTTTAATTTGTGTACTGAAAACATACTTTTGGAAAAAAACATAGAGATGACAACTGCTTTAATATTTATTGCACCGGTTTGTGGAAAAAGACTTTAAATTTAGTAGTGACACCTGACTCGAATATGCCTCTTTAGATAATGAGGTATAAATTTAATAAACAGTTTTTTTTCTGTTTATTACGAAACTTTTAACCCTCCAGATCGTAAAAAGATACATAAAATGTTATACATTTGATTACGAATAAAAAGCATAACGCATAGTAATACTGACATTTATTTTCATGTATTTTTATTTTAATATTTAATAAACAATAAATTTGTAACTGTAACTAAAACATTTTCGAGAGTAACGGGGAGTTCCGAAGAAAAATATCGAAGAGAATTATAAAAAAGATAAACTGAATTTCTTCCATCTAAAGCTTTCATGATCAAAAAGCAATATTTTTGTAACGAAATTGAAATCTTATTGTAACATTAAAAAAAATTAACAGCGATAGATTCTGTATCGATTTCAAATAGTAATATAAAATAACATTGATTACATTGTAAATATACAAAGGTATGATTGTAAGATCCGTCAGAAAATTAATTATTCGTAATTTAACCATAATATATTAATTATATGTTAAAGGAAATCGATTTTTTTTTCATAGAAATCTATTTTTCTATATTAAATGTAAAATCACTTGCTATTAAAAGTACCTAATATGTCACATTACTGTCATAAATATCGGTCAGTTTGTTAATACTTCAATCTTTCCTCTGTTATTTGGTCATTAAGTGGCCTTCGGATAAAAGAAATTTTTCGGATTTAGGGGAATCTTCTTAACATAATACAATTGCTGACCCTCTTGTGTTTCGGAAAAAATCTAATAAGGACAGATGAAAAAAAAACGAAGAAAAAAGTATGACAATTAAAGACCTTGCTTTTTACAGAAAATTAAGTATGTCTAAATTTTATTCGTACGTTACGGAAATCCCACAGAAATAACCGTGACTGAGGGGAACTTTAGCCGAAGTACCCCCCAGGTGAATGTTTAAAGGAGTTCATTTTGTTGGAAATGCGAAAAATTATCAGAAATATCGCAAGCATTTTCGGTCTAGCAAAAAATAATTGGAAACATTTTGTGAACGAAACATCTCAAGGATTTTATCGTTAGCAGACGTGGAAAAAGAGTCGTTTCTAAACTAATAAACATCAAATTAAACGCAAAAGTAAATACAATTCTTATTATATAAGATTAATGAAGCTATGCTTAGAGCTGCGTTCAATTCAGAACCGAATTAAATAAACTTTAAAACCAGTCAAAAGTTTTTGTTCAGAAGTTAAATACATTTTAACCCTTCATTGGTATCGTTTGCCTTTTTTACACGTTTGGTATTCTGTAAGAGTTTTCCCTCACATGTTTTAACATGGGCTCTAATTGCAACATTGCCATTTATTTATCTAGCTGTATAAAACCTTTGCTATGACAGTGTGGCAACATTGCAAAAAAAAGTTCTGTTACATGTTTCATATATAAGATATATATATATATATCTAATGCAACGAACATTATTTATTACAATAATAATTCAAAAATCAAACTTTTTATGAACTAAAAATGTTTAAAATAATATTAAAACTATAAAGAGAAAAATCATAAAGTATCAAACCTATATTTATTAACTTAAACAATGAAAACTGTAAAATAAAAAAAAATGTGAATGTGACATTTATAAAGGTACCAACGAAAGGTTAAAACAAATATCAAGATGAACGGTAGTTGTCAACGACAAGATAAGGAGATAAATATAAATAAAAAATGTTATTACGTATATGATATTAGAGAAAGATTTGAAAGTCGCGCGAAAATGGTGTCAACACTACTTAGTCTATTACGCTAGCATATGAACGGTCGCCTTTTCCGAAAACTAGAATTTTCAATAATTCACTCTTCTTACAGTTAAATTCTATTTTAAATTTAAACCACTCGCGTATGTAACGTGTGTTTCGGTTTACAATAATTTTAGATTTTCATCAGCATATAATTCTGTCAATTTTTATATATAGTAGTAATTTATTATTCTAATTTTAAACATAAATTATAATAAAAGGATCACGCTAAAATGTGGAATAGAAATTTGTGCTTGGTTTAGCAACTAAAGTTGTCGTGTCAAGTGTAAATTTGCTGGTCCAGCAACTTCAGTTGTCAGGTCAAGTAGAAATTTCTATTTGTATTGAATTCTAGTTGCAGTATTACTTTTACTGTAATCAATATTCTTCAATATATAAGTTTCGACTTTCCTTTATTTACAATTTTCCCATTATATTTAATTAAAAATATTGAAAAGGAAAAATAGCGCATAAGTGAGTCACAATTGTAACAAATATTTGTTGAATTTAAGTACGAAGAGCAAATTAAAGCAAAGCAAAAAATTTGTACGACTGACTCTTGAATCTTTTGATTCTCTTTGTTTTAGCAATTCGTTCAACCAAATACTCTTATATTCTCTAAAAAGCTGCGCCGTTAGAATTACCATCTTTAATGAAAAACAGAAAATGCATTCGACGAAGATGCAACTGCTAGGCGATTATACAAATTCGCCTTAATAAGATGGCAAATGGATTTGTATTCTTAAATTTTTAATACTAAGTAAAAGATGTTGGGTTTTTAGCTGAAGTACTTCAGACTTTCTCCGAACAACAATTCTAATTCCGCATGAGTATTCATCTCGTTTTATACATTAACAGCATTCATTTTTAAGGCTTATCTTTTAATTCTCAATAATACATTTACAAAACTCTACAAACTTACAAAGTAATTCCTTTTTTATTTCCTTTATTGTTCAAATAACGGAACACCATTTGCAAATAATCAAATAAATAAACGTTTATGGTTGTAAATTATTGATCTTCAACAACAGATGCGTTTGAGTATATCGGGTATTTGTGTCATGAATTATGGCTGGTTTTCAGTGCGTTATTCTTTTGTACGGATTGTTAGCGCGAAAATGAATGACCATGCTTTTGAAAGATACCTGGGATTTCAGAGGTGACAATCAAAATCACCAACGGAGTAACTACAGACCATTTCAATTATCAGTAATAATTCATAGACTTTTTTGTTAATATTGTTCATAGTATTTTTGATATGTAATCGAATTATTTGACAAAATTCAAAATCTATATAGTTACATAAATAAACGGAATAGTTGGAGTACAAAACCTACTATAAAATACTTATACATTCTCATATTCTGTTACTCGAACGTATTTGGAAGTTTAATTAAAAGCGCCGTTATAAACAAAAAGTTTCAAATGAGAAATTGAAACCAATCGTACTTGGTTTGCCGACAAGATGTTCCTCGGTATGAAAACGGAAGTGTGCAAGAAAAATAACAGAAATTATGTCTTAACGCAGTGTAACTTAATTTCTCATTAATATTGCATTAGTGTGGGGAAAAACGAAAACAATATTCAGTGGAACGATCCAGCGTCAATGAGATATTTCTCATCCGCTATGAGCAATAAAACAGCAGTATTCGCGTTCCAAAACGCATGCACAAAAAGCCCGGACCTTTGTCAAACGAACAACAAGAAACGTTTCGTTCTGAATGGCGAAGTGCCTCTTGTCGCGCAAGGACTGATTGTAACGAAAATGTCGTTCATTAGTCTGTACCTATGGAGTGTAGTCTTACTAATTGGCACTCCAGATCGATAGATTTTGCATTGTGTATGAAAATTCTAATTATATATCTCCGAATTAGGTTGTCCCCCCTCCACCACATCCCGAAATAAAGATTGGTTCAACTATTTCGTTCAGAAAACGCTGCTTAGTCGGTGGCTGATCACTAAGGAACATTTGACCTCTGATAAAAAATTCGATAATTTTTCGCCCTTTTCTTAATTCGATATCCTGTTTAGGATTTTTCTATGGGAACCAAATAGGAACCCACTTAGGTTCCTGACAGTATTATAATATCCTAAGTCTTTAGATGAATTTGTTTAATCTTGAAACTTAATTTTGCCTAGAGGAAAACAATACTAGAAACCAAAATAGGATCTTGTAATGGAGCTGGAAAACTAGGTAGGATCCATGGTCTGGTTTCCGGCGTAAAATTCTCATATCGCATCCCACACTGTTTTCGTTTACAGGGTGATCACATTCACCTTTAATATAGAAAACTACACTCTTAAGAATAATTAAAATAATTTCCTCTTGCCGATGCAAAATTCTTTTGAAATATTTTTCGTCAAGAATTTGTTGTTGAATTAAATAAGAAAAATTATTTCCAATGGAATATATATATATATATATATAATGTATTCTTTTGGACGACTCTTTTCAAATCAAAATAGATATTATTTTTTATTGAACTTCAAAGTAAGAAATTATTTTGTTCGACACCCAGTAAAATTAAAGGAAAGTCCGTTTTAATAAATTAGACATTTTTTTCCTGACAATGAATGTAGTCTACGCTCGACAAATGATACTTCTTACTTGAAAATACTTATGCATTATATATATGACATTATTTTTTGACAGTATATCAAATATTTTAAGATAAAATGTTATATATTAAAAAGACAGGTATTTTCAGTGAAGTGCAAAATTTTTAACAGTGTAAGCAAGTTTTTTGTTTGATCTGTCTCGCAGGTACATTAATTTCAACATGACCTTGACAATGAAGAATCTACTTTGGTTGAGACTGATGTAATGACGATGGAGAATTTGCAGATACCTTTTAGTTCTGATAAATGATCGTCGGCGGTTCCCTCGAAATACAACGAATGTTTAAGATCGCGGTGAGAATCGGGAATCACAAAGCGATCGAGCAATCATGGAGGTCACCGTATAAAAGAACCCTGCGATCTGTTGAAAAAGAATCTGTTGAAAAGATGAATACGTCGTACCTCGCGGGAGAAGACGAGGAATGGGGACGGAGGTACTATTTTACCTACTACAGCGAATTTGGCGACAGAAAAGGGGCCAGCGGAGTCGAGGTACGTTTCATTTTTTTTTCCCCGCCTCTCTCTATTCCTCTCTTTCTCGCTTTCTTCTCACGCGCCTTTGAACCTAAATGACTTCGTTACAGTTTTCAGTCGTTGTTCATTTTGGAGTTATAATTTGTTATTAGAAATATGTTGTGCGTCAGATTGATACACGGTATCAAATGAAATCGTTGAATATAAAATATGAAATAAACGTGATACGGTTTATTGCGAATTTTATGGCGATAATAACGAAAGATTTTGCGTATCAAAAATGATGTTACTTTTATTAACATTGTCTTTTTGTGATACATAAAAAGTGAAAGAGATTTGGCGTTCAAATATAAAATAATCTATGGTTATGTTTGTTGTTTTAGTTATCGCTTAAATTGAAAACGTTCATTTATAAATTTAATTTCTAACAGTTTTGCGTCGATGTTTTTCATTTATTTAACGCATACAACATTTGCAGATAATATTTATGTGAAGGAGAACGTCATCTGCTGTTGATATAAATTGATTTAACTCCTGCATTAATTCATGGAGAAGTTTTGTGCATTCATGCATTCATGTTAATGTTTAATTAAAAGGTTACGTAATATAATAAAAAAACCAGTTAATTCTGCAAGAAAGATGTTTGAACATTTAACGAAATAATTAATGTAATCGATTGTGTGAATTAAGATAAATATTTGTTATATTACGTTGGAAAAAATTGAAGATAAATAAAAAATGAATTTTAATTAAAAGAAATTTATGTTGTCAGGTGTAGGTCTGCGAATATTACGATGAGATTTATTGTTTATTATAAGAATATACCAAAGTTTTTAAGCGTGCATTGTTTGCGTGATCGACTTCTAACGAAGAGAAGAATTTTTCTTTATTAAGTCTAATTGTGTATTTTTAAAGAAAAGTTTATGTAATATCGTATATCCTTGAAACGTTAATTCTCTAATAATATATTGATAATGATCAGTTTAAAAACTCTGCAGTCTGTTGCATTCATGATTTGAAAAATTGTCTTCAATTTTGAATAGATGGTAAATCACGATCATACTATTTAAAAGGTTTACGGTTGCGCGGTTATCTAAAAAGCGTTTGCTAAGTAAAAATACAGTTTATTTTCAACAAAATCAAACATTGAAAAGTACATCATCCAACTCAATTCAATTCAATTTCATTACGGTTTCAAAAGCGCTAATCTTTCTATTATTCGATAATTGATAAGCCACATTAATGACAATAGAAATAGCGACATAACCTTAAGCTTAATTTGTACCATTACTGGGAATCTCTTGTTTATCCATTTCCAACTATAAATAAATGTAAACAATATTTACACATTCGAATTGGATCAATATTTTATTGGTAATGCTTCCATTTTATTGAACTGTAATGTAAAAAGCAAAGTAAAATCCCAATAAATAAAGCCGCATTTAGAGTGGTGGTTAAACACGCGATTGGTAACTGTGATTTTAACGAGTTCTATTCCTCGTGAAATTTGTTTCTAATATTATTTTTTCATAAATATATTAACTACACGGAGAGAAAGGATATAATAAAAATTACTTACATTTTTAGTAAACTAGTCATATAATTGCAAAATTTCAGAAATTACTATCAGAAGTTAGGAAAACGTATCAGTTTATCTATTAAATTGTGGGCAATACATGTCAACATGCTGACAGTTTTCGCTAACTTAGGAAAATGATTTTTCAATTTCTACAAATACATGACCAGTTTACTAACAACGTCAGTAATTTTTATTAATCTTTTTTTCTCCGCGTAGATTCCACTATATCTTGTTATGAGGAATGTTATAAATGCGCACATATCCTCGAGTTATTATAAAATAATTAACAACCGGTAATAAATTTCTCTCGGCGTATGAAGAACATATATCTGTTTTTGCTCGACAGACGGCTCACTTTATAATTATTTCCGACGTTTATTTCCGGTGCACGGAGCATATTACGGGGACAATGGAGCCATTATTTATAAGCCAATCGATTAATGTCTGATCTAGAAGACAAATGCCGCGGTCGGTTTAATTTCGTCCGTCGAATTGGTGCACCCTATAAATGCCTTTATCCATTAACAAAAATAATGGCGTCTGTTGCAGGTCGTGATTTTGGTTGTTATGTTCGTGATAGCAGTGGGCGCCAATTTGGGAATTGTTACGTGCGCCCTGAGATATAAGGAAATGAGAACGCCGACCAACTTGTGCTTGGTGAACTTGGCCGCCGTCGACTTGTTGTTCGCGTTCGGCGTGCCTGCGGTCGCTTACACCAGGTTAACGCAGTCTTGGAGATTAGGCGAAACCGTTTGCAGACTGTTGCCGTATTCCCAAGTAATATTTCATTTCCCTTGAACCCACTCTTTATTCGCATTATATTTCACGTGGACCGAAATAGATGGTAAAAAAAATTATTGTGTCATAACGGCCTAACCTTTACGATTTTCCCCGCTAATGGATTTCATTCCATGAATGATAAGAAGGCACACAATTTCGATTCATCTCTGTTCAATAAAATTGATACACACTTTTTCATTTTATTACGATAAAAATGCGTGGATGGGAATACTGGGAAACGTCGCGAAATGTAAATTTGTTCTTTTTTTTTTATTTTTATTAAAAAGATATCGCAACTTTTCTTTATGTATTTTCAATTTCAATTCAAGCTTTTTTTTACGCGACAAATCAACAATTGGTTCATTAAAATAGTTTGATTATTTTTATTTTTACACTTGATCAATTTGCCGTTTCGTTTGATTCTTAAACTTCTAAAAACAAACATTCGTAATAATGTTTAATGCTTATTATTAATGATTTTACCGTGATAATAGGGACGCCGCAATTAGATTATAAAGTATTTTATGCATTATTGAAGTGCAGTAGAAAGTAATAAACATATTGGAAAGATATAATCCTTTATTCTCGCGTTATATATTTGACAATTAACGTTGGAAGTTGGGCGGTCTAAATTGTAATTACCGCGATCACTGCTTTAATAATAACGGTTAAAATTGTCAAATTGGCAATCCATTTTTCAATCTGAACGTTAACTCCATCAATACTGCACGCTTCCACGAGTTGATGTTAATTAAAACTGTTATGATTAAGATTCATTACGGAGAAGAACATCATTCACCAAACTTGAGGGAAAGAATTGCATGACGCGAGTAATTTGATATACCGTGTCTGTAAGAGTCATTGACTTTATTAAGTTGCCAACGTACTTTAATTAAGACGTTAATGCCCCTAAATTCAAATAACAATAATTGTAGTACCTTAAAGGTCAGATATTACCGATTAAAAGTAATTATATAATTACAAAAACAATTACAAATATAGTAACAATATAAAATTATGCGAAATTAAAATTAATATATCATTATTTTACAACTGAGGCATTGCATAAAGCTTGATTGCCTTCAAAAACGAAAATGGTTAAAATCGGCTGCAAACTTCATTGGAACTTTTAACAAGTGTTTCTTTTTCTTTAAAAAAAAAATAACTTCAGATGCAAAATAGCATATCCAACATGATTGAATTAATACGGCACACAGTTTTGTCGATCAAGAGTTAGAAGCTTTGTTGTGAAAATGCTCGACGGGCAAACCATTTTATCGATTTTGTCTCTTGAAGTTAAAATAATTTCTCTGTAAACTATTCTCAATTAATTATATATTTATAAAAGTACCCTTTCATCGGAAGCGCTCGTTTAATTTAATAAATTGTTCCGCAATTAATTCGTTGCTCGTGTACGCGCCAAACAGTCGGATCCGAATTAATAACTAATTAATAAATATTTGCCTCAAAGCCGCCAAGTGGGAAGCGTTGCGTTACGTTTTAATTAAAATGTAAGTGGCTCTTGTTTTTCGGCGCGGCTGCAAGATTTTTCCGTTTCGCTTTCAAGTAACCGCAACTGTCCCGGCTCGCATTTCTGTTTAATTAAATTATTCCTACGAATAAGAACGGAAAATGCAATAAAACTGTCAAACACAATCGGGGCCTCTCGTATCAAGTATGCACTCGAAAGTTTTAGGAATAAAGTTTTGTTCTATTTTTTGTTATCGACGCGCTCTCCTCCATCGCACAATCACTTACTCGAACCCTCTTCGAAATAAAGCACTCTTCAGGCGCGCTGGGGAAAATGATTCACTCCGCTACAAAACTTATAGTAAAAGTAACTGCAACAATTTATATCCAAAAAAAAAAAAAAAGGAAAGAAAAATAAAAGGTAAAGACCTTAAGACTGAACTATTGACTTGAAATGTGCACTCTATTGAGTGCGCGCAAGTTATTTCGCATTAATTGTCTCGATGTTTTTCCGATGTACGCGATCCATTGCTACAAAAAGAAATTCCTTGTTGATCATCGTCACTTTTTTTCTCCCCCTTTTTTTTTGCTACGTAAATGGATTCTTTCATAAATTATTCCGAGAAGAAAAAAGAAAAAGAAGGAGAGCGTAGATGGCAAATCAGCGCAAACGTTTGAAGCAATAATTGGCTGTTCTGAAAAAGTGCTCCTTTGATATGGGTTAATGAAAACGGCGCAGAGAGCGGATTGCAATTTAAATAAATAATCGCGATCATAACCGTTACATAATTAACGATAAAATGCTGCCGATGTTAAAGAGCAATCGACGCGGACGTGGCGGGGCGCGTTCTTTTTATATCGCGCGAGGAATGGATTTTCGAAAAAGGAAAGGAACGGAGGTAGGGAGGAATGCGCGCGTACGCGTAATTTACGGGGATAATATTGAAAAATCTTAAGCGTCTTGATTTTTGCGAAGGCCGTCACGCCCTTGTGTGAAAATCAGAAAAGCCTTCGCCCGACGATTTCGCGCGGGATCGATACTCGTCGAAAGCGCTGAATTGGCTGTGAAAAATTCCGAAAATGCCCATCGATTTTGGCGCGACCCCACGCTCGGCGGCGTATGAAAATTTTAATCCGACCGCACGGCTAATAATAACGTAAGTTCGATGGTTTGGACACTCGCGGTTTGTACCTGCGCGACCCGGAGGTTTGCGGAAGTGAATTTCATTTTGTTATAATGAGAATTCGAGTTATTTTTAACGAGTCTCTCGTAATTATAGAAGCCTGCCTAGGAGCGGATCGATATCACGTCTGGTGGCCTTCTTGGTGTCATTCCTTTTTCAAATTGCGCATTTTACGGGACGCCGCATGCGAGTCCTTTGCACGCGCATCCGCACGCTTTCATAGATGAATAACTCCGATGAAAAACGGAAGTTTGTAATACATAAAATATACACAATTCTTACCGCTGCGACCCGACGGTTTAACGCGATTCCTTTCCTTCATTTCGCGCGAATTATATATAAGCGCGTGGTTGAATAATGTTTTTGCGATGGGATGTTTCGGGCAAACGCAATTTATTTGTTGAACTTTTGGAATGGGGGGGAAAAAAAGACCGTGAGGAATAAATGATTCTGACATTTTAGAAGATATTGCACCGCCAGTATTTATTGATGAAATATTTTTATAGAATAGTGAAATTCACGGCGAATGAGGTTGAAACGGTTATAAATAAACTTCACTTAAATATATTTTAATTTCTTTTTGTTCTCCAATTTGAGAACATCGACTCGTTTCTCTTATCACGTTGTGCATTTTATTTCTCATTTATATTATGCGCGCAGGGTGCATTTATGATTGCAAGCTGCGTTCACTATTATCGTAATACACCAAGAAAATTAACGGAGTAATTAATTAAATATTTAGTACGTTCGGAGTATTTGAGGAGCGATGGAAAATTTTCGATCGATTTTTCACTTTAGAATAAATAATTCCAATTAGCGGTGCTTTTTATTTTCGCTTAAATAAATATGATTGTCAAAAGATAATTTGAATTCAAAGCATATGGCTTTGGTAAACACATTTTAGTTTTTCAAAACTGCAAAAAGAAATATTTATATAGTTATTAATTATGCACTTTAACGTGTGTTTATTTTTATAAAAGATTATGTACAGAGGGGCGCGTGGCTTTTTTCAATTCGATGCTTTAAACGTGTTGTATCATTCTATTTTTATATCTTTATTATTAACATGCAATGTTAATAAACTTTCACGTTATAATAGAAATATTATTATAATAAAAAAATGTAATATTAATACAGTATCTAAAATTAATGTTTTCATTAATAAAAAGTAGGAAAATATAGTATGGATGGAATACTGATTTTAACGTTTCATTCAGATATACATGAATTCTTCTTCAAGTACATATAATTATTAAAAAAATGAGAATTTTATATCAGCGTTATTATAAAGTATAATGATTAATTTTGAAATCTTTCTTCGTGTAATTACAAAACCACACTCTAAAATTCAGAAATTTTTCATCATGTTCCAGTTGAGAGGTTTAAATGAATCACTAAATTCGTTTTTTGTAACAAATTAATTTAATTTTATAATTACATTATATTGTTACTTTTAAAGGTTTAAAAGCTTGTTTTAAACAAATTAAAGGATACACGTATATAAATCGTAATGGTTCATTCAATTTCATAAATTCCCTTTGCCATATTGTTAAATAATTATAAAATAAATTGAAGTTTCGATCGAAATAAAGGAACGGTCTCTTCAGAATTAATGCATAAATAAATGTGTTTTTTTTTCAAGCCCACTCAGCAAAGGCAGTTTTCTGTCAGCTTTCAAATATCTTACGCTCTTGAGCTTCAGAAAGACTTGCACATCATCGATTCCTGCGGTATGAAAATGTCCCGTCATTCGAAAATTATATCGCTACTGTGCGAGCAAATTTAAGCCGTCTGATTTCAATTAACGAGGTTTTAAACACGACTAGTGAAATGCGCAATGTATATAGATACATTACCGGCATTCAAATTACGCCGTTCTATCAAAACAACTGGTAATATAATGCGATTATAATCTGAACACGGTGCACTCCACCAAGTTTGTTTTTCCTTCCGAAAAACCAGTGTCTTTGTTTCTCTCAATTCTGATATCGATGTTCTCTCTTAAAAATGATCGTTTTATCGAAGTAAAATCCTTTTGGGCGAACGCAAAATTGCTTCAAAATATCTTCCGAATAGGATTTGTTGTAAATAAAAAAAATTATTTATTATAAATGAGTGTTTTTGTATGAAAATAGTGTTCTCTTTCTTTAAACGTAAAGGAATATTCTTTTGGGCGTCTTTTCTTAAATCAAAGTAGATAAAACATTTTTATTGACATAGAAATAATGTTTAAAAATTTAACGTTTTCAATAATAAAAGGCGGTCACAATTGAAATCATCTAAAATAATACCTTTTAAAATAAAACTTTGTGTGTTAAATGGAGAGGTATTTTCAGTGAGGTACACTGAAAAAAATAGTATGGAAAATCCACCCATACTTGTAGGGTAATAAATGTTTTATTACAACAACTTGATAATTTATTTAATTTATATTTTAAAGTATGGGTGATTCAACCATACTTATTTAAATATAGTAATAAAACAAAATATTTAATACATGAATTCCCTATATATGCATGAGGAAAATGTATTCCACTGAATGCGCGTCTGATAGAAACGCTGCCTTAAATTAGGTTAGGTTAGGTAAACTGTCATGTGTCAAATGTTGGTACATTTTATTTATACTACTCTGGGAGA
>JABFPN010000254.1:0-55580 GCA_022817305.1 Leptoteleia sp. ZL-2020 | reverse complement strand
ATTTCAATAAACTTGGGAACTTTGGGGGGGGGGGGTTTATTAAAATTGATAAATGAAATTAATCGATCCGCTGAGTTTCATTTTTGCATTGACGTACGAAAAACAAATGTTTGTTCGATTCATAGCCGTATATTTTAATTGAAAGTTCGTTGGTATTGTTTAATGTACACATTCTTGCTTTTAATGAAGCTTCATTTCTCTTTTCTTTTTAATAAATTTCGCTGCGATACGAAACAGGGATGATTTATTTGGAGCCCTCGTCCCTGGGATGGGAAACCATATTAAAATCCTGGATAAACACGACTCCGCCGCTATTCGGCGACTGGTTGAGGAATTTTATTTACGAATCATTATTCGTCCGATTTTGCCGACCGATATTCCATTTGCTGCGACGCGGCGGCATTGAGGTACGAAAACACACCATTCCCGCGAGCAAAGATAGTTTTGATTGATTTTAATCTGTTTAACGATTTATCAGTGGCGCGGATATTAATTAACTGGTGTTGCAGGAAATTTGTCCCATGCCAGACACCAATATGGTGCGATCCATCACTTATTTGATGGATTGCTTTGTTCAAGATTATTATGACGATACGTTGAAAGAAAAGTTGAACGAACTGGACTTGCGGGCGCAAGTTGAGGTATGAATTTACAAGATTCATTTTCTACTGCAAACATCATTTTTCGCAAAGCTCTTAAAATGCGTAAATAAAGTTTTTTTGTGTAAAATGTTAATGAATGTAAATAAAATGTCACAATTAATGATTTATTTGTATTATACAATATAAAAATATAAAATTAATTATATAGAATTTAAAATTAATTATCTATAAATTATTTTTATAATGACGATCAAAACTATATTTATGTTTGAAGCGAAATGAATTAAGTGTTGATAATTCCATGGAATTATAAATATCGTTGAAAACAACATAAATTTATTATTAAAGCAAGAATTGAATTATCTATTTAGGGATCTTTCTTTTTCTCCTGCATCTGGGCCATGGGAGGAACTCTCAAGGCTAAATACAGAGAACGATTCAGTGCTTTATTTCATGGTCTATTAGAAAAAGAATTTCCCGAGTCCCTTGTCGAAGAATTTCATTTACCGGAAGCAATTCCTCCTCCGATAAAACCATACATCTTTATAATGCCGAGGGATAAACTTGTATTCGATTATAGATTCATTAAAGAGGTATATTAAATTATAATTAAACAAAAAAAAGCCCAATCGATGTTTCTACAAATAGAATCAACTGGTAAATACTACGAATTTCAAATTCAGGGCAAGGGTAAATGGAAATTGTGGTCGGACGAGCTACTAAATGTACCCACGATACCTCGAGACATTCCCATGAATCAGATTATAGTACCAACCATCGAAACAGTGAGGTATACCGCACTATTCCAGCTATTGGTGCAAAATCAGAAGCCCGTCTTGTTCGTTGGTCCTACTGGAACAGGAAAATCCGTCTACATAACCGACTTTTTGCTGAAAAAGAATGACTTGTCCGTTTATAAGCCTTTGTTCATCAATTTTTCCGCCCAAACTACAGCTAACCAAGTCCAAGATATAATTATGAGTAAATTGGATAGAAGGAGAAAGGGAGTGTTTGGTCCGCCGATTGGTAAACGATGGGTGATATTTGTAGATGACGTTTCAATGCCAATGAAGGAAACTTACGGAGCTCAACCGCCCATTGAATTACTAAGACAATTGCTAGATCACTGGCAGTGGTAACTTATTCTGTCCTTTGTTAAATTGGCAGGTTCTTAATTAGTTACAAAAACCGTTCAATTATAATGACCGCATTACTTATCCACTTCACTGAATAGAGATCCTTTCCTCGCAAACAAAAACACTTTGAACTGACAAATCTTGAGTTCGGATGATTATTGTTTCAATTTGTCACTACCGAAAGGTCATTTGTCTCTTTCTATACACGGAGAAAAGTACAAAGATGTTAAAACAAATTACTAGCTTTTATTAGTAAACGTATTATATAATTAAAGTCTTATAATATTATAAAAATGATAGCTTGGACAAGTGTTTATCCTGTTTACTATCAATCTTAGTAATTTTTCTTAATCATTTGTCTCCGTGTACGTTTAGAAATCTTATAAAGAAAAAAAAGGGATGAAAATGTATTTGGATTTGGGGCAGGTTTTCCCGGATCAAGGATTTGTCACTCTACTGTGTTTTCGATTGTCAGGTTTATAACTCGGTTA
The DNA here is from genome assembly GCA_022817305.1 of Leptoteleia sp. ZL-2020. Lineage (NCBI taxonomy): Eukaryota > Metazoa > Arthropoda > Insecta > Hymenoptera > Scelionidae > Leptoteleia > Leptoteleia sp. ZL-2020. Next base: position 53,351 of record JABFPN010000254.1, on the reverse strand, counting down.
GAAATATGATAAAGGATAAGAGATTTCGATTCGTACTGTACGTAAAAGAAATATAGACACATAAGCATAATGAGATGCAAAACTAACACAATTTTTGAAATCTCCTTTTACTTATCTCTTTTGATACTAAATTTATTCGCAACGAAAATTCAGTTGGAATATTAATTCAGAGCCGAATAATATTTTTGGCAAGTTTCAAGAATTTAACAAGTTTTAAGAAACTTTTAAACGTAAAATCAAGTTTGCGAGATAACGTCAAAGCAGATTTGGTTAGAAATTTAATGGCCATAAAAACAATTCCCATATAAAATTCATTTGTAATTAATTCTCACTAGATAATATTATTATCTAGACGTTTTAAAGGTTAAAATAAAAAAAATTAAGAACGTGGGGATGAATAAGTTTTTCGAGAATGGAAAATAATCACGTGACGTTTTAGGTACGACTACAAAGATTTAACAGCAGTGAAACTGATCGATATCCAGTTGATGTGTGCCATGGGTCCACCTATTGGTGGTGGTAAGGATGTAACTCCCAGATTTAAAAGACACTTTTTTACCCTAACGGTGTCGGACTTCGAAGACGATGTGATGACCGCAATTTTCAGCAGGATTATTCTGTGGCACTTGGACACGAGGTAAGAATTATCCTAAATCAATATATCAATTTTATTTTAATGTTAAAATTAGCACGGTATCAATTGTTTTAGAGGGTTTAGTAAGGATTTCGATCCTTGTATCGATCAAGTAGTTTTGGCTACGTTGGATGTGTATAAGCAAAGTTTAAAGAATTTATTACCAACCCCTACCAAATCACATTACATGTTCAACCTTCGTGATTTCTCAAGAGTTATACAAGTAAGCATGCTAGAAATTAATTCCAAACTTTGTTGCTTAACTTTTAGCAGTTCTACGACAGTGGAATGCTCGGTCAGTTACGTTCAACTTTAAACATATCAGTAGTATTTAATTAATACGAGTTCGACATTAAATTCTACGAAACAAATAGCAGAAATTCATAGCTACGTTCCAATTACAAATATCGTTTTGAAGTAAATTTGATGATAATTGACAATATTAATTTATGTTTGTGATCAATGTTGAAATTTTAGGGGGTTCTATTATCAGTACCCGAAACAATGCCAACACTAATAAGCATAAAACGTCTTTGGGTACATGAAATTTTGCGAGTATTTGGCGATCGTTTGGTAGATGACGATGACCTAAATTGGCTCATTCGACAGCTGCATGATACTACTGAGAAACATATGAAAATCAGCATGAATGAAATGTTCAAAGACTTTACGTCGAAAAATAATAAGTCGGTACGAACAGAGATTGCTTGTATAATTCCTTTTTGACAAGAGAAAACTTTATTACAGTTTATTTATTTATTTTTTAATTGTGAATATTCCTAAATTACTTCCAGTATTATAGAAATTACATATTTTTTTAGATAACGACTAATGAACTGCGGCTCTTAGTATTTTGCGATTTTGCTGATCCAAAAGCAGATATGCGATTATATCAAGAAGTTCCAGACCTTGAATTGCTGCGCAGTATTGTTGAAACTTATCTAGTGGAATATAATTCTATGACAAAGAAACCCATGAATTTAGTTTTGTTCAGGTACATATAATACCATCGTTATTGGATTGCAAATTTAAGTCAATTATTTTGTTGTAAACAAGAATGTGATTATTTCATACAAAAATATAACTATATATAAACTAAATAAAATTGCCTCTTACAGTCTACGTCAATAATGAAATGAATGTCCTCGACGTTATTATATTACTGTTCAAGGATAATAATCGACCATTTTCCATTCCACTAAAAAACAAACAAAAAAATCTGTCCTTTCCTTATACATTATACATAAATTTGTTTAATTTTCATTAGCATACAAATGATCTCCCAATTTCGCCAAGACTTTTATAATGATACATTAATTTACCACTGAATTATGATTATTTACTTAGATTCGCTATCGAACACTTATCGAAAATTGCGAGAATTATAAAGCAGCCAAGAAGCCACGCACTTTTAGTCGGAATCGGAGGATCTGGCAGGCAATCGTTAACGAGATTATCGTCGCATATTTGCGATTACGATTTATTCCAAGTGGAAATCACGAAGAATTACGGGATGCACGAGTGGCACGAGGACATCAAAAAGATACTCATAAAGACAACGTCCACCGACTTGCATTCCACTTTTCTGTTCACTGACTCACAAATTAAAGAAGAAAGCTTTTTGGAAGACATAAGCAACATGCTAAATTCCGGCGAGGTAGAAATATGAAGCCGAAGAGCTATTCTGATAACTGTTTGATGTTACACAAAGTCGCGTTTTAGGTGCCAAACCTCTTCAACGCCGACGAGAAAGCCGAGATATGCGAGAAAATGAGACAAATAGACCGTCAACGCGACAAGGCCATGCAAACCGACGGCAGTCCGGTTGCCCTGTTCAATTTTTTCGTCCAAATAGCACGTGACCAGCTGCATATTGCATTAGCCATGTCTCCGATAGGGGATGGATTTCGTAATAGAATTAGAAAGTTTCCGGCACTCGTAAACTGTTGCACAATCGACTGGTTCCAGGTAAATTAATTATCAGTGATAATCTAATTATGGTTACTATATTTATATTTGTACAACAATATTTCATTGATTTACCATGTCCATTTAAAGCGTCCAGTAATTCAATCAATTTTAGGTATGGATAAAATTTTTCTTTAGGTATTCTATTTGCAAAAGGCACTTTTATTTGCCGTACAATGTCGCAGAAAAAAATCTTTATAAATTAACTGTTTAATGCAATTATTTTTAATTAATTATGTGTAATTAAATATGATTAAGGGTTAAATGTAATGTAAAAAATGACATAAGTCCGTTATAAGCTCCTGTAAATTTGTTATTATTTACATGATAATACGGGCCATATATATGTCATCTTTTTCTGATGCAATACAGCGTACTTACTCGATCTCCTGTTCCAGTGGCCCTTGAACATTGATCGACCTAATTCAATAATACTTCAATTATTAAAAAGCCTCAAAACTTTATTTCATTATTCTTTACAACAAGTCCATTAATATTTAATTGCATTCATCAATCAGATTTAACGTGCTTTAAAAAAACTTGGGAGTAGGAAGCAAACATGTATAAATATTACAATCGTAACGGTTTTCGGAAAACAACAATTCATTAACTGAAGCGAAATAAAAGCGAACAAAACAAGGGTAAAAATGTATCAGAACTGGATAATAGCCAATATTAAGAATGTCCCTTTCAATTCGTGAATTTGCGGTTTTGCCGTTTCAAATTTAATATCATATATAACCTTTCAACAATTTATGTTACTTTTATTGGGAACTAAGAGCACTTTCGATAACAAAAAAATTTCATCATGCATAAAAGTGAAAACTCCAAGGCACTCTTTTTGATGTAACCTTTTTTTTTTATCGTGTAAGCTTCACTTTTATAAAATGAAAAAATAAATAAATAAAAGCAAAAAAGAAGGGAAGCACGAGAGAGGATAGTAATTTTACTTTAATATAGAGATATATTACAAGCTGTAAAGAATTCACGAATAACAGTATACAAGGATAAAAGTTTTGAAAGATTAAACGAAGCAAAGCTTTTTCCGATTCATCAATTTCATTTCAAACTTGAATAGCCGTGGCCGAAAGATGCATTATTAGCAGTCGCCACGAGATTCCTGGACAAAATTGAGCTTGACGACAAAGACCGAAATGCGGGCATTGATATGTGCCAATTCTTTCACACTTCCACGGAAGCTTTGAGCGTTGAGTTTCGAATACGACTTGGCCGGTACAGTTACGTGACGCCTACCTCGTACCTTGAAATGATAAACACCTTTAAGGACCTTTTGGAGATGAAAAGAAAGTAAATATCTTTACGATTATGAAAAAAATTCAATAAAATATTATCTCTGTAAGTGTGTGATATTATTATACACTGAGGAAATTAATTTAGAAATTAGAATTTGAGGTCTGGCAAGCAATGATCCCAGATCGTGGGGGGAGGGGGGGCAATATCCTCATCAACGGAGTTGGTAATGTAGGATTACTATTGGTTATAATACTTATTGAGCTGAATTATACAAGCTTTCCTATTATTTTTGAAAAAGGAATATAAGGATTATTCCTTCTAAGAGATAAATCAAACTAACTGCTTCCCGCACTTATAAGAAAATATATATAAATCATCTCGATAAAGATTGTTTGTTGAAGACTGTAATAATTTTTCCCAACATTTTTGCTCAGTATAAAATATGATTGCACATACGTTTATGGAGATAAAATAAATTTGATGAAATGTATTTGTAAAAATGAATATAATTATGTCAATTATATTAATCAAACTGATTAAACAGTTGATTAAAGAGGAGGGCTTTGCGATAATAAAAAATTTTCAATTTTAGTGAAGTACGGCTGGCAAAAGCTCGATACGAGGGCGGTCTTGATCGATTAGATTTCACTCAAAACCAGGTAACTGAGATGCAAGAGACACTGAAGCAACTTCAACCAATGCTAATTACAGCGGCACAAGATGTTCAGCGTATCGTGGTGAATGTCGAGAAAGAAAGTGCTGAAGTTGCTGATTTTGAGAAAGTCATCAGAGTTGATGAAGAAATTGCGAGTGTATGTATAAGCCGTACACTAATTTAGCATATTATATTTAATTTCACTTCAAGAAAGGAAATTTGAAATTTAGAGGAATCCTTTAACATTAAAAGGATTTTTGTTTAACTTAAAAATAATTATTTTTATATTAAAAATAACTATATTAAGTTTGTTATGTTTCACGTTTGTATAATATTAATACAAACCATTAATATATTTTTATGATTTTTAATAAATACAAAAGGCATTGACTAATTTAAACTACTAAAAAAAGAACTAACAACACTAAAATATAAATTTATATTATCCATATTAAATTGGACAAGTTACTTTTAGGCTTTCAATACACACTTAAACGTTTGAAATGTACGTACACAAAGTACACCTTTCGCTTTATAACAGTTACGAATTAAAGTGCGCGTGGTTAAAACTTAATGCCGAAAAAAAATGACATAAATGTTTTACTGTCTTTAGGAAGCCGAGGCCGAAGCCGCTGCAATAAAAGCCGAATGCGACGCAAATTTGGCGGAAGCTTTGCCAATTTTAAATCGAGCTCAAACAGCCCTCAATACTCTAACAACGGCTGACATAGCAGTAGTCAAAGCTATGAAAAGTCCTCCCGCCGGAGTTAAACTTGTTATGGAGGCAGTTTGCATTTTAAAGGTTCCATTCATCTTCTTTAATACGTAGCCCGAAATTTGAATACCATCGCCATTGAACAGAATTATTAATACGAAAGAAAACAACATTCGCGATTTGAATATCAAATTTGCCATCGGGGCCGTTGATCCGGAATTAAAATCCGCCATGTCTTTTGATTACACGCAACATTTCCTTTCAGGATATCAAGCCCGAGAGAGTTCCGATGGCCGACGGGAGAATGGGCGAGGATTACTGGAAAGCTTCGTTGAAAGTCTTGAGCGACGTGAAGTTTTTGGACTCGCTGGTGCATTTCGATAAGGACAATATCCCGGAGCGCGCGATGGAAAGGATCCGGAAAAATTATTTGACTAACGTTAACTTCGATCCGGATAAAATCAAGGTGGCGTCGACCGCCTGCGAGGGGCTTTGTAGGTGGATTTACGCCGTGTCGGAATATGATAAAATCGCGAAGATAGTGGCGCCCAAGAAAAAAGCTTTAGCCGAGGCTCAGGTGGCTCTTGACGCCGCGGCTGCCAAGCTTAAAGTCAAACGAGAACAACTGCAACAAGTTCAGGTGTATATTTTTGTTACGCGGAGGAAATGTTTCGTAACTACTCGTATACGTATACTTCATCTAAAACGTATTTTATGGTTGGAAGTGAACTGGTATGCCAAGTATAAATATCAAAATTGTTTCGTGTATACTTTGTAATATTGATATGGTTAATATTAGCAAAGCAAATTAAAATGTATACAAACAAGAAACAGTCGGGTAAGTTTAGAATTACTTTTATACAGATAAAAGTAATTATTTACTTATCATAAAGCAATATTTCTGGTTTACGCTTTGTTTTAGATTTGAACAAGATTTTCGACGTAATATTTAATTTAGAAAATTTTTTATGGTAAATACTTTAACTTACTATAATAAATATTATTTTAAGCGACTTTTAATATTCCAAATTATTTTTATTCTTATACCGATTCAAAAGGATTTCCATAATAAAAAGACATTTCTTTCCTACAAGTGCAATTCTGAGAGTGTAAAAAGAATGAAATATATTCGCTACGTGCGTTCAATGTTAAAAAAGGGGTACACATTCCGCCGAGATGATTCTTATTATAACTTATATTTCTATAATAATCTAAAGTCGTGTAATTAACTATTTACTAAATTTGTCATTTCACGCTTAATCCAATTTATGAATCCAATTTATAAATAATTATTTAAATTGTTTTTAGGATAAACTATCTGTCTTGGAATCCGAAATGAAGCAACGAAAAGCCGACCAGCAAGAAATGATGGATAAAGTAACCAATTGTGAGCAAAAGTTGAAACGTGCCGAGGAATTAATCGGGGGTTTAGGTGGCGAATACATACGCTGGTCAGAGAACGCAAAATCATTGGGAGATAGGTAAATAAAGCTTTTACATCTTCACCGAATTCAATTAAGGATTTAATAAAAGCATAACTCATTCAGATTTAATTATTGTCATTGAAACTTAACGAAAGTTCGTAACTTTGTAGATATTACAGTTTAACGGGGGATGTGATTGTGGCTTCCGGAATTGTAGCATACTTGGGACCCTTCACAATGCCCTTCCGACTTAAACAAATTGATAGCTGGGTTAAACTTTGCGCGAGTTACAACATTAAATGCACTCAGAATTTCCAACTACGCGACATCCTAGGGAACCCTGTGTTAATTAGATCGTGGAACATTGACGGCTTGCCAACCGATAACTTTTCAATAGACAACGCTATCATAGTCACGTGAGAATTTAATTGCGTAACAAACTCAGGATACTGCAATTTTAGAAATAAAATACTTTATGCCTAATAAAAATAATACTCTAATATGACTAATGATTAGTTGGTTTCAATGAAAGCTAAATTACAGGAATGCACGACGTTGGCCATTAATGATCGATCCTCAAACGCAAGCAAATAAGTGGGTAAAAAATATGGAAAAGCAAAATAACTTGAGCATCATCAGACTCAGTCAAGTAGACTACCCGCGGGTCTTGGAAAATGCGATACAGTTTGGTCAGCCAATTTTGCTGGAAAATATCGGCGAGGAAGTGGACGCTATGTTGGAGCCCATTTTATTGAAACAGATCTTTAAACAAGGGGGCGCTTGGTGCATCAAGTTGGGAGATGCCGTAGTGGAATATAACAACGACTTCCGGTAAGGAGAAGGGTACATTTATTTGAAACGGTAACGATGGGCAAAGCTACGATTGTTACACATTTCCCTGTTGCACTCGTGCAGGTTGTATCTGACGACAAAGCTGAGGAATCCTCATTACTTGCCAGAACTGGCCGTAAAAGTGACTCTACTTAATTTTATGATAACGCCGGATGGCTTGAAAGACCAATTACTTGGAATCGTCGTGGCGAAGGAGAGGCCGGACTTGGAATCGGAAAAGAATTACTTGATCGTTCAGGGAGCCGCGAACAAGAAGTAAGCAGTCCATATGTCCAGCTGAATGTGTCGTGATGATAAGTAATTTTACGATGTTTTTTTGTTGGGTAAAGGTTGTTAAAAGAGACAGAGGATAAAATCCTGGAAGTCCTTTCCGTCGCGGAAGGAAATATATTAGAAGACGAAGAGGCAATCAACGTTTTAACCTCGTCCAAAGTGCTGAGTGACGATATTGAAGTCAAGCAAGCTGCCGCAGAAGTCACTGAAAAATCGATAGATGCAACAAGATTGCAATACACACCGTTCTCCGAACATTCCACTGTTCTTTTCTTCACTATTGGTATACATCTTTTATTTTGTCAATTATGTTTGGAAACTTAGGAGAGTAATGAAATTTCTGGATAAGAATGCAAATATTGTTGTAGAAAATACGTACGATCTCTTTATATTAAAAAAAAAGTTTTAATCAAATTATTTAATTTAGTGCTTTTCATTATTGCAACTATAATTCAAGAATATTTCCTCTTATAATAAAAAATAGAACCGAAGTGAAATTTACTAACTTTTATGTTATTGAATAAAATGAAGATACTTTGGATTTAATTGAAATAATTAATAAAATATTTTATTTTGCATGTGTAATTGAATTCAGTGAGAAACATAAATTCTAACTTGTTAATAATAATAAATATATGCAGGAGTAGATCTATAACAATATTATATAGTTCCATAAAATGTAACTACTTGAACGTAAAATTATACGAATGCATACACAATGTCACGACTCGAACTTTAATTACTTTTATAGTTTAACAGGAAATAATATTGAGTTACACAATTTTTATCATATTTTTATAAATATTTCCATACTAATATATAAAAAAGTTTTAAATTATACATTATAATTTATTATGCAATTATACTGTACAAGTTACGTAATTTAATTAACCAAAGATATCAGGTAGGTTCATATTATACGGTTAACATGCAAGACCAATAATGCAAACTTATACTGTTACCATAACGAAACTTCTGTAATTGCAACAGATAGTCTAAGAGATAACTATTTGCAAATGAAATTCTCTAAAAAAGCAGTGATGCAACAGAATCCTTGTTTAACAATAAAACACATGCAAAAATATATTTCATTTAATATTATATTAACTACATTATCCTCTAATTTTAATCTAATATATAATTAATGTTCATATCAGATATCAGGTGCTTGATCTAAAACCCATTTTCCTAATTAATCAAACGATTGTACGTATGTCTCTATTTGGAAAACGTCCGATATTTCCCATCACAATTAAGACTGATGCTCAAACAAAATAGTACGAATCTCGCTTTATGGTGCATTAAAATAAATCAATAACGTGAAAATCTCATTCAGCTGTTCTAGCAAACATAGACCCGATGTATCAGTACTCATTGGCTTGGTTCATAAACCTCTTTAAAGCTGCTATCGATAACACCGAACAAGTAGATAACGTGGAAACCCGTATAAAGGACATGATAAATTATTTCACTTATTCCCTCTACGTCAACATCTGCAGATCCTTATTTGAAAAAGACAAACTGTTATTTCCCTTGCTGCTTGTAATCAACATGCTAGAGAAGCAGAATAGAATGTCAATGGTACAGTGGATATTTCTGTTAACTGGCGGAGTGGGTCTCGAAAATCCATATTCCAACCCTACCACTTGGCTTCCGTCGAAATCATGGGACGAATTGTGTCGACTCGATGATATCGATGATTTTAAGGTTTTAAATGAAATATGAAACGAAAGCAAGATTTCGAGAGAACAGGTTTTTCATGATTTCACGTCTTCTTTGCAGGGAATAAAAAATCATTTCTCAACAAATACCAGTAAATGGAAACAAGTTTTCGACGTGAAAGATCCCCAAAGCATAGACTTCCCAGAGCCGTATCACAAATTATCGCTGTTCCAAAGAATGCTCATCATACGGTGCATTAGACCGGACAAACTTACTCCAGCTGTTCAAATTTTTGTCACTTGTAATTAATAATGTTATTCAAAAAATAATTATGATAAGTCAGCGACGACTTTCTGTCTAAATCAGTAAATATTATTGTACCAAAAAGAAATTTATGTACTTGTGTTATATATTTCAGCGGAATTGGGTAGTAAATTCGTAGAACCTCCGCCTTTCGACCTGTCATCCTCATACGCTGACTCACAATGTTTCATTCCCCTAATTTTCGTGTTAACTCCTGGAGCGGATCCAATACAATTCCTGCTCAAATTCGCCGAAGACCAAGGTTTTGGAGCTAATAGATTGTTCACTTTGTCCCTGGGTCAAGGTATACACTTATAACACAATCTGAATAAAATTACCAACTAAATAACAATTATGTTTGCTATATTCAGGTCAGGGACCAATAGCAGTGGAAATGATAAATGAAGGCGTGAAAAATGGAAATTGGATAGTGCTTCAAAATTGTCACTTAGCCAAAAGCTGGATGGGCACTTTGGAGAAGATCTGCGAAGGCTTAATACCTGACACAATCCATCCAGATTTTCGATTATGGTTGACAAGTTACCCCGTTGAACACTTCCCAGTTTCAATCTTGGAGAACAGTATCAAGATGACTAACGAACCACCCAGGGGACTGCGAGCGAACCTGCTGAGATCTTTTCTCAGCGATCCAGTCAATGATACTGAATTTTACGAATCCTGCAAACAAAGCGAGGCTTTTAAAAAGCTGTTATATTCTCTTTGCTTCTTCCATGGTATAATTCAGGAAAGAAGGAAATTTGGATCGATCGGTTGGAACACTCCGTATGAATTTAACGAAACTGATTTAAGGATTAGCATTTTGCAATTGCATATGTTCCTAAACCAGTACGATGACGTACAATTTGAAGCTTTGACGTATTTGACGGGTGAATGTAATTATGGAGGAAGAGTGACGGATGAATGGGATAGAAGAACTTTAAATACTATTCTAGAAAACTTTTATTGCGAGTTAGACAATTTAAATTATTTGGATAAGAAAAGATGTTTTGATATAGTACTGATTCTTTTTTTTTGTCAGGGATCTTCTGAAGAAAGAAGTTTATTATTTTGATTCATCTTCGGATATATATTATTGCCCTAATGCCAGGGAATACGAAGTCTACGTAGAACATATAAAGCAAATTCCTCTACTCACTGAACCAAGTGTTTTTGGAATGAATGAAAATGCTGATATTATTAAAGATCAAAGAGAGACTGAGATTTTATGCAATTCTTTGCTTCTAACTCAGGTAAACAATGTTTGTTATTAATGAAAATATGAATTCGAATGTTTTCCGAATAACTCATAACTTCTATCACATTGTTCTATTTTAAAATAAAAATATTATGTTCGTTGGCTACAACTGCAATTGTATACATGTTTTTTGTTACGCTCGCAGGATCGTGTGGTGAGTTTTATCAGTATTTTATTTGTAATTTATTTTCACTCTATGTTTATATTATATATATACATATAATTTTATATTTATTTATTTCATTCCATCAAAAGGATATATGGCAAAAAAAGGTAAGCTATAAAATGTGATGTAAAAAAATTGAACTTTTAGTATTAATAAAAATAATTATGTTACATGCTAGACACTTGGATTGGTAAGAATATTTTGTAATTAAAATAATATGTCAATGAGAATTATTCAATATGATTCTAATTTAACAGGAAACTTCAAAATCAGCCATCGGAACAAAATCGACGGAGGAGATTGTTTTCAGTGTCGCAACGGATATTCTAGACAAATTGCCGGAAAATTATAATTTACAAGAAGCTATTGACAAGTATCCTACTTCGTACGCGCAAAGCATGAATACAGTCCTTGTACAGGAAATGGGAAGATTCAATAAATTGTTAAATAGCGTAAGAAATAGTTTGATAAATGTTCAAAGGGCGATAAAAGGTAACGTGATTGATCTTCACCTCGAAATGTAAATAACTGTCATTTCTTCTATTGTCATTATCATGAACACCTTACCATGTTTCAGGGCTAATCGTAATGTCATTTGAAGTTGAAAATTTGGTCTCGTCAATTTTTGTTGGAAAAATACCTGAATTATGGATGAAAGTATCTTATCCCTCCTTAAAACCACTAGGCAGTTACATCAATGACTTTTTGAAACGTCTTCAATTTTTACAGGTATACAACTATTGCCAATAATATAATTATTATTATGCAGTGAAATATAATTATATTTCAATAGTTAACTGTAATAATATAATCATAATTTTTATAAATATTTATATAATTATAATTAAAAGAGATTGTATATAATCTAAATGGAGATGTTTAAAAGAATATTGGCTGTATAACAAAAAATATTTACAATAGTCTGTTTATTAATTTTGCATATTAGAATTGGAACGATGAAGGTCAACCAACAAAGTTTTGGATATCGGGATTTTTCTTTACACAAGCTTTTCTCACTGGAGCTAGACAAAATTATGCAAGAAAATATCAAATTCCCATTGATCTACTTGTATATGATTTTCGAATACTCAAAGAAACGAAATTTAATGCGCCACCAACGGACGGCGTTTATGTTTATGGCCTTTTCTTAGACGGAGCAAGATTCAATATAGATAAGATGGTTTTAGATGAAAGTCTTCCAAAAGTTTTATACGAGGATGTACCTCATGTAAATGTTTTTATGTTGATAACATTTTATGTAATATTTTTTTATTCTATACATATCATTTATTTGATAAAAATATAATAATAAAATTTATTTATTTAGTATAACTTGGTATAATATAAAGATTCAAAATATTTTATATAGTTGAAATTAAAAGCTTTGTTCCCATATATATGTATATAATTATTTTGCAGATATGGTTTGTACCAGTAAAAAGAGATGAACTTCAACTTGCAATGATATATAAATGTCCAATGTACAAAACCAGCGAACGTCGTGGTACATTATCGACAACTGGCCATTCAACTAATTTTGTAATAGCTTTAACACTACCAACCGATAAACCACCAAAACATTGGATAATAAGAGGTGTTGCTCTTTTGTGTCAACTCAACCAGTAAAGTATATCATTTAAAAACTGCATAAGATATACGCAATACATTCATTATTTAAAATATTGTATCCTATACTTATTAATAAAATTCGTTATCAATTACTGAAATAATTGTGCATTATGAGAAAATTATTTCAACGTTTTAATAACTTTTTAATTTAAAAACTGCCTAGATGTTGTTTTGATTTAATATTTCATAACCATCAATTCATATTAATGATTTGATTTGTTATTTTTTCATTAATGTAAGTAAAATAATTAATTTGTTGAACGTATGTTTTATGTTTTTATATAATAATTCTAAGAAAATTATGAAAAAGTATTAAAATATTTGTTATTGTTGTAAAAACATGTATATTGAATTATTATTATTATATATAACATAATTAAAAATATAATCGCAAATTATTAAGCAGATCTACTACATATTTAATACAACTTCTAACCTATATTTAATTATTTCTTTAATAATAAAAGTGGAAACATTTTCTTCCCATTTCTTGGAATAGAAATCTCCTTCAAATAGTAAACAAATATAAACAAACTTTTCTACCTGAGTCGTGTAACATTGCTGTACTATAGGAAGAATTTTTCGACTCATAATTGACTAGGACTCGAAACACTTGATTCACGAATTTTCACACTTTAAACTACCTTAACTAATTTTTAAACTTATTAATAACGTATATTAGATTGCAGACAAAAACGTTGAATGAAATAACACTTAATTCTAACGGAAGAATATATTTTTTCGAACAACCGTACGCGGGCACTGAAGGCGGCATCTATCGTACCGCCAAAACCACCAACGAGGTTCGTGCGGTGGCGGCACCTATCGACATTCGCGCGTACCGCTAGGCCACTTGCGCGATGGCGAATGCGACATGACAGCTTTGCGAGATAATCTATTAAAGATGGCCGGTGTCCTACTGCTAGACTACTGTGTCGTCAATTCGAAGTCGTTTGCCGTCGCGCTCGTTGTCTAGGTACCACGTGTTCGTCGCAGCAAGTTCGGCGAGCTGCGCGCATCGACGACAAATCCGCGCGTTGACAATGATTTGAGTCGCGCCGAGGCAGCATGAATTGTCACCAGATATTAAGCGGAGCCTGCAACGCGGGCGACCGCTGTTACGCCGTCGGCTCCGTGGAGGGCATTTCCTTTACCGTGAGTCTCTCCTTTAGTCAGCAAAAAGTGTCACATTCGCGGACCCATCAACTGTCAATCCGCGGCTCATCCCCGCCCGCCCCCGCGGGCGCCCGCGCGTCTCCGTCCGCACCCGTGGAAAACATCAATATGTCGCGCCAAGTCAGCTGATCGTATGACATTTTTGCACACGAAAATTCGCACCATCTTTCCCGCGAAACCGTTCACCAGCTTCGGGCAAACGTCTCGCTCGACGCATTTGCATTTTCTCATTGTCTCGTGCGTGTGCGCGTACGCTCGTGCACGGGCGCGATTGCGTGCACGTACACGCTTATGCATGTGTGCGCGTGACAAATTATTGTTTCACTCGCAGAGCGAATAAACACATGTGTGCTCTTGAAAGGAATTGCTCTTAAATAAATCACGAATCGTCTATTTCTGAGTCATGCTTTTTATGCTCGCAGAGTGCTTGTTTTGTTAACCAGCTCGTAGGAAGTTGGCCGGTTGTTTGAATCGCAATTTTTTTTCCTTTTTTCCAATTTGTGACCTTATGGTTATTCGGGATTTTTTTTCAAGCCACCAAAATCGTGTAAATACACGAAGGTTGGTGACTTAATAATAAAATTCATTGAAAAATGTATGCCGTTATGTGTGATCTTGTGCTTTCTTGAATGCGAATAAAGTATCTCATTGTCAGTTAATCGTACTTTTAGTTTGTAATGTGCATTATGAAAATTAAATAGATTATACATTTTTGTTTACATTTATTTTGTTGGTTATAAGTTTGAATTTTTTGAATGTCCGTCAAAATGTTTGTTTATTGGGGGAATTATTGATTTCTTGTGATTGACATTTAAAGGGTCAAGTTAATTATCATTCGAGAGTTGACACAACTTGTGCAGTTTATAACTTTATTATTGTTATTTATAATTTGATGAACATAAGTTAATCATTTCTGTAGAGTCCAATTGATTCAGAGTAATAACTGTCAAAACTTGTTTTCGGTGGAGGTTAATTGGAAAAGTATTGTGCATTGTTATCAATAAAATGTGGAGATTAAATCACATTAGAGGACAATTAAGTGTTTAGTAGATATAACAGTTTTTTGTGAAAATTAAATGGTATATATTAATTAGTTTAACTGTTAAAGACAATAATTTTATGTATAATGTTATTTTATTGTAATATACAAGTTTAATTGTAGTATAATTTGGTATGAAAAACAAAAATTTGTTTTAAAATGTGATTATAAATTAATTGACAAATAATTTTTAATTAATATTAATACTGCTTAAATAGCCAAAATTAATTATTACCAATATTTTTTAATTATGTTTGTATATTGTGTTTTAACATTATTTAATATATTATTATGTAATGAGTACATACAAAAGAAATGATTTTATTATATATTTTGTTATTTAATTTACCATCTTAACAATGATTCATAATTGCACAATGTTACTGTGTTCTAGAAAGGTAAATAACGTTTGATAATCCAACAATTTATTTTTTTGAAAATAAATAAAATAGCATTCCTTACCAATCAAACAAATGAATTATACACAATTTAAATTAATTAAAATAATAGCACATTAAGAAATAAGAATGTAACTTATGTAATATGCAAATCTATATTAAACAAATAAATAATAAATAAAAAATATGAAGTATTTACTGCAACAATGTTGAATCTTTCAGCATAAATACAGGATCATATTGATTTTGTCAAAAAAAACCATTACATAAGATAAATAAACATTTTTATTCTGATTTCATTACTTTGAGTTTTTATTTAAATCATTCATTTAAATATTATTTTTGTATATAAAATTAACATACATTATTTAGTAATATTTTTATATACAAAAATACATCATCAATATAATTTTAAATTTGTATTTTTTGATATATATAATAAATGACTAAAGCATCAATCATTCATTCATAATGTATCATAGTTAAATATTTTTAACAGTATGACAAATGTAAAATGAAGTAATCGATTAATTCATAAAATAATGCATGATTATTATTTTTTATTTAGGCTTATGCTGCTGGATGTAATATAGTCATCCTTGCCAGTAACTTTGAAAGAGTTCAGATTATACCTGGTGCAGTACACAATTACATACGTATAAGTTGTTTAGACTGCAGCACAGACACTGGCAAAATTGCAGCAGCATACGAAAACCAAGTGTGCATCTTTGAGCCAACTCCACTTCTGCATACATCCTGCTCTCATGTTAGTATCCAAGTATAAATAAAATATCTCTTTTTGATAAAAACTTTTAATTTACATAAGCATCAATAAAAAACAACTCAAAGTTGACATTATTCTTCATTTGATATAGCAATTGGAGTACAGATGGGTTCAGACCGGATCTTTGCAAACCGAGTCGAATATCACTTCACTCTCATGGAATTTAGAAGGTACTCGACTTCTAACTGGTGGAGAACTTCTTCAATTATGGCATCAGAACATCCTGCCATATCAAGAAGAGCACTGTTAGTATAATCAAGCAATACTTATTCTAATGAATTTTCAGAAATTGGATTGAAAATGTTCTGTGATACTAGATAAAAATATTCAATGACAATCTGTATTACAATTACTGCTTCATAATTATTAGAAAACAGTCTATAAATTAATCATTATAAGAAATGATTACTAAAAAGTTAAAGAAAAAGAACAAGGAAATAAAAAAAATTACAAATTATCATTAACAGATAAGGCTTTGGTGTGTATATACATATTTATTATGAAAAGATGATATCTATTATTACATAAATGATTAGTTTTATATATAATTTATTACAATACTTAATATTTCTGTGAATTATTAACATTTAATGTTTGTCTAACATTGAACGAGTATTTATGATTATTTGTTATTTGTACTATTTACTTGTTTGTAATTTATTTCATTCATTTTAAATAAAATATTTTGTTTTTTTTTCATTGTTTATTGTTAACATTAATAATATTTGAGAGAAATATTGAAAAAAGCAATATTTTGTATAGCTCTAAAGCCAAAAGTGGAAGACGCCCAAACATCAGGAATCGACAATGCAGCAGGGAACTTTACACAGGATCGTGAGTTCATTCGCTTTTAGAATGAACTGTATATTACACGTTGACATTACTTTAGCATGACAAACGCGCTTAAAATGTGCAATTTGCCCTTATTTATAAGCCTGTGAATAAATTACTTACTTATCACATAAAATTTGTATCACGCATATAATTAAGTTAAATTCAGTCACTTATACACAATTAAGTCTCAAACAACTGCATAGAACATTTGATTTATTTAACGTATACTATTACAAACGATAATTCTAGGTCAAAAATATGAATTTTTGATTAAGCATGAATTAAACTTTCAAATGGCACGATTTAATTATAATGATTAAATAAAGACTTCATTGCGTCCCACTGGGAACAACGATTTTAAAATTTAAAGTAAATGCTTTCTATTTTATTATCTTGTTTTCAATATGAACATTGTCGTCGTTTCCCGATTGATTTTCTTTATTTATCTTATTTTCAGTAACAATAATAAAAGGATACTCAGTAAATCAATATGAATAGCTGGCAAAAAAAATCAATAACATAGAGTCACTTCCGTTAATTGTTAAATTTGAATTGCTTATGAAAGGAGTATTGATTGGTCCTATTAAAAGTGACCTGGCTTCTTACGTTATTTGGCACACTGGGTGTTAAAAATGCTTCATTTGCCACATAACTCGCGAATGACGTCCGGCAATGTTCGATATGTTGATTTCGATGTTTACGTCCCTTCAATAGACAGTTTATGAATAATGTATTTTCTACATAGCTGGAGCAGTCAAGTTTTCGATTGGAGGGGAAGCTGAAAGTCCGGTACCGGAATCGACGCTTGGTAATGATCCTGGCGCTTGGAGTTGCGTTTGGAAATGCCGCACCGCTATTCCGGTTCACTTAATGAGTTTCAGTCCCGATGGAACATTGTTTGCCACCACCGGCAAGAATGATAGACTAGTCAAAATTTGGTTCGAAAATAAGCAGTGTTCGTATCTTACAATCAATACTTAATTAATCAACAGATGTCTCGTATATATTAAATTTACTATTAATTAATCTAAAACGATAATTTTTTTATTTATACAGTTTTTATACGAAGCATTATGTTTGCAATAAAATAACGAATCTAATAATTTTTATAATTAATTTATTTTTTATTATAATGTTTATTACATTTATTAAATGTAGCATGCAATAAAAATGTAGTACATTTAACCACACAGTATAGTAATTAATTGAATCATTTGATATAATTTAACAATAAAATAATGCATTTTAGTGTTCCCATCAAGGAGTGTTGATCATATTTCCTATAATCAAGGATCTGGAGGCGAGTGCAGTTTTAGCTTTGTATATGTGGCTCATCCACGAGCTGTGACTCATATTTCGTGGCGTAAAACTAGTAAATATATGCCGAAGTAAGTTTCTTCATAATTAGTAAAAAAAAAGATAAAACTTTTAATGAAATTAATTATCTGAGAAAAGTTCAATTGTTTGAAATACGATCACGTTTTAAATTGAAAGAAGTAATATAGTTGGATGTAAAAGTTTTAAATTGGACTAAGACTTCTTTAACGAACATTACCTGAATTGTATAACAATGCACCATGATTGTTTGTGTGTTCTACAGAGGCTCTGTATCAAACATGTTAGTTACATCGTGTCGAGATAACATTTGTCGCGTTTGGACCGAAACAATACCTCCGGAAATCGAAGGCTTAGCTAACATGAGTCAATTCGAAGGAACCGACAGACATGGACAACATGGAAAGCATCGTCATCATAATATGCACAAGCATCGATTTATGCAACGACTTAAACACATGAAGTAGGCTACTTTGGAATTTATATTTCAAATAAAAATTTTAGACATACATAAATTTATTAGACCAGCAAATGTGACTGTAAAAAATAAAAAGAAAAGAATTAAATATATAATTATAAATGTTTATAACAACTCAGTTGAATAGTCTTGAATAACTGACAACTGAAATGAAGGAAAAATAAACGCAATTTCGTAATTGCAGAACGTGTTTCCATATACGTCGTCATGCTAAACAACAACATCAAGCAGGACATATTGCACCAACATTGCCAACTTTGCCATCGACTTACTCTGTGCACGATTTCCACAATAATTACCAAAATACTGGTCATTATCCAGGAATGCATTTCCATTTAGCGGCCAGTATTAACGCAGAAACAGGTAATATTTGTTTGAAAATTTTGTTGTGTTTATTCCAGAAATTTGACGTTTATGTCACGTGTGTTATAAAATTTGATAACATATTTCTCAGACATACCATTGGTGCCGAGCCTAATTACTGGAGATCCTGAAAGAGAACCAAATTTCATTTTACATTGGTTAAATAATAAAGAAATGCACTTTACAATGCAGGCGGAAAGTATTTTGCAGGTAAAAAATCATGCACATAATACAGTATCATTCCTATATAAAACATAAAATTAAGTTTTTAATTTTATTATAAATATAATAATACATTGTTTTAGGAACTTACACGAAAGGTAGTTGAAAAAGAAGAAGGATTACAGCATGAAGTCGATCACATGGATCATGATTCAGAAGATGAACATGCATCAAGTACGTTTATTATTTATGTATTACACTGAGAACAATGTGTGCATATTATGATAATTTATTATTATTTTTTTCATTCTTTCATATTTATGACATTAGGCCACATTTTCAACGTTATTTATAAATTTACTTTGTTCTCAATGTAATATTTTATTAATTCATAATTTAACCTGAAAAAATGAATTGAATATTAACAGTATTACCGATAAAAATCCAAACTGTAACAAAAACATAGCCTAGTTTCTCTAATTGCATGAAGCATGGTTTTCGGGTTGCAATATGATTTATTAAGATACTACTCATTATGTTATGGTATCGTACGTCCTCCAGAAAAGAACGCGCGTCATCAGCAGAACCAAAAAACTAATATTGGTGGTCGAACAATGAGCCAGGAAGAACACAGCAGCGATGAGCACCACACAACGCATACATCATCTCATCAAAGTCTGCCTCATAGCATCCATTCTCACCAAAGTCTTAGGTAAAATTAAAACGAACAACTTCTCAAAAACATATAAAACAAAATTAACAAAATAAAGTGATTCAATTCTAAGTATTTTGTCACGAGTTTTGTTTTGTTTGGTTTTGTTTTTTATTGCTATTTTTATTATTCTAGCTTTATTTTTTATCGCACATGCGAAAATAACCTTCCTCTTCTTAGTTTGCATTACTTTTACAGCAATACAACGTCGGTTAATTCCATAGCAACTGATGCTACTTCTACAATAAACCATGCTCCGGATTCTCTAGATACGAAAATCGAAACGCTCTTACGCGACTGGCATCATAATCCTGACCTTCTGTTTTCAATACATCCTATTGATGGCAGTTTTTTGATCTGGCATATCGAATGGTTGGACGAATATCATCCTGGATCCTTCCGACAGGCACAAATATCGTTTTCTACAAGAATCCCAAATGCTTTCCCTCTCGGTGACGCTTCCACGATGAGTCATAATGTTTCTATGTATTCTCATAATACTGGTGGACCACTTTTGAGTATTCGAGAAGTCGCGAAATCCACGTCTAAACCCTCAGAAAGTAATTAATGCTTTGCATTTTTTCAAAAAATATTCATAAAATTTCTTCAAGTTCATTTTTTAGTTTATTGCAATTCTCTGTGATTATTTGTTGTTAATTGATGTGATTTTTTAATACAGCAACAGAAATCTCGACACCTTTACCAAGTCTTCTGGAACAAGATGAAGAACAATCCACCTTGACATCGAAAGCTGGTCAAGAGTTGCTCCAAGGAGTACAAAATTTGGCTGATCAGCAACAAGGCCAAAATGCGAACGTCACGGAAAACGGAAGTGCCTTAGAAAACGAAAAGGACGGAAACGACAATGTCACTGACATCCTAGCACATCCTAGTCCAATGGTGTCCATGGTATCAAAGCATGCCAATGGAACATTGAATTTATGGCAGCTGACTTTTGCTGATAAAACAAAATTCTCTCAAGTGAGCGTTTATTTAATTTCGTCAAAAATAACAATTATTTTAATAATTTCAACTAAAAATGTATAAATACTTTGGCCATAGTTCATAATTATTCAAGTAAACAGAATATTATAAAGTACTGTTTTTTTAGGTATTAAGTATTGGTCACGCATGTCGAGCATCTGGACACCGTTTCCGCGTCAATGACATAACTTGTCATCCAGTGTTACCTTTACTAGTAACAACGTCACATCATAATTTGCCTGACATTCCTACAAATAATAATCAAGAATACGAGTCAATGGAAAGTGCAGCTAATAAACAAGATGTCTTGAAAAATAAGGATATTTGTTCACCAACTGTAATTATATTTATTATTATTATTCATTATTATCATTATTTTAATTATTATTAATAATGAGGGAACATTGTTCTCCTTAATAAATTTATTTCAAATTTTAATTTAATATTATAAATATATAAACTTATTTCTAGGGCTTCTGTAGTGAACTTATTCTTTGGCGTGTTGATGCCGTCGGACCATTATCAAAAAGTGGTGGTGTTTCAGAATTAGCGAGAATAAATTCTCCAGAAATATCTGCGTTTAGCAATGTTGCATGGATACCTACTTTATTGCCGAGTACAACTTTAGGTAATTTATCAAATTCGCCAAGTGCTTGTTTTGTTGCAAGCGATGGAGAATGTTTACGGGTGTATCAAGCAGTTATCGATGCGAGAACTTTATTAGCAGAAGTCAGTATTAGTGAAAGAAGAAGCAGGATGGTGGTATGTAAATTAATTTAATGTAACATTTTACATTAAAATGTACATGTTTTATTCTATTGAATATTTTATTAACTTTATTTATTTTAATATTTTATTTTCATATTAGTAAAATATAAGATGCATATTTATTAAGTAGAATAGTATGAGACATGAACTAGAAATGGGTTATTTTTTAAAATATTTCGCAGGATTCAATGGCAAGCTTATCAACTGAAATGTCATCTGATGATGGAGTTAGGCATTCTATTCATGACAGGATTAAAATCGTATCGCAGCAGTCAACAGCGAGACCGGGTTGCGTGATTCAATTAGACGCGATATCTGATGCTACTCATGTAAGAATTTTATTAATATTATTATTAATTAGTTATGTTTAAAAATTAAATAATATTTTTAAACAGGATTGGCAAAACACGCAATTTTTGCACGTTTTCCAAGAACAATTAATAACAGGAGAAAGAAATGACGAGAAGCAAACAGGTGTTGATACTTCCATGAACGATCTGGGTTTTATGGAATCAACATTAGATGCAATGGTAGATCTTCAACAGTCAGCGATTTTCGAAGAGCCTTTTTACATCGTAGTTTTAGAAAGAACACAGAGAGGAACAACTGTTCACATGTGGAGATTAGTCATCGCGTCTCAACCTGAATCTAATGGTAAAGTAAATTAGTTTTAATTAAATTATAAATATATATTAGGTAATTGAACAATAGTATATTTTGTTATAAGGGAGGGAGAGAAGCGAGGGAGCAACTTTACACTCTTCAATACCGCTGCGTTTCTTCTTATGTAGCAAATAAAATATTTTATATTACGAAATAACTAAACATATTTATAAACAATAAGATTTATTATTATATTCTAATATTGTAGGATTATCAGGTTCAATGATGTACGTACCGGATTCTCATTTAGTTCAAGACGAAGATGAGGAATCAACACCTGGTCGACCTAATGAAGGCCGTAGATCTCGTAGACCCAGTCAGACTGGAGCCAGAAGTCGTCAAAATAGTCAGGCAGAATATGATAACTCATATTTGCATCGTCGGCACCACAATAGTCACGTTTTGATTACTACTACGAAAGTCTGTACACAAGATTTGCCTTTACCTGAAGGAGTTGAAGTAAGAAAAATGTTGGATTTACTTATTATAATTATTTCTTTTTAACTTAATAAAAATATGAAAAATATATAACTAGTTCAAAGGGAAATAATACAACAATACTTTATTGTTTTTAATTAATTATTAAAATTACTACTTTAAGTATTAAATAATACTTATAATATAATAAATAATACTATTAACGCGATGCTAAAAGCATTTATAAAGTCAAGTAGTGTCGATAATGTCGATAATAAACATTATTTAAAATCGATAAAGTGTAGTATCGATAGAGTAATAATAATAATAAAATTCATTCAACTATTCAGGTAATTCATGCGGCTCCAGCAGCAGGTCATTTAAGTAGTTCATCAATTTATCCCGCTTGTTTTGCACCTTACATAATAGTAACTGCCTGCAGCGATAGCACAGTACGTTTTTGGAAGTGCAAAGTCACGAAAACTGACCAGGAAGGAGTTCTTGATTATGAATGGTGTGAATGGGAAATGATCCGTAAGGATAAAGAATCTACAATTGACATTACAGGCCAACCATTAAACATCAGTGCAGCATACAGTGGAAGAATAGCTTGCGCTTATAAATATGGTAAATCGTTTACTCGACCAACTAAAAGCGATCCCGATTCCCGTTACGTTAATCTATGTGTCGCGATTTACGAATGTGAGAGTACGGGAGGCAGTGAATGGATCTTGGAAGACACTATACATCTTAAAAACATACACCTTCCGCGAATCCAAGTAGATCAACACTTGGACCTGAGTTATCTTTATGATAGTAGATTTCTTCAGAAAAAGCAACGCTTAACTCAAGTACTTCAAACGCTCAGCCATGAGGACATAAGGTCTCCAAGGAACGGGGAAAATGGTGACACTACAAAAACTGCCGGTCTATTAGCAGTACCCTCTTTCAGTACACTACAATCCCTCCGAAAATCCATCATCGAAAACGGCAATACCTGTCCATTAACCCAAAAACACTTAGTACAATTGGATTGGGTGTCGAAAGAGGATGGGTCTCACATTTTAACAGTCGCAGTTGGTTCAAAGATTATGTTGTTTACACCAGTTTGTTCAGACTTAGCTCAAGCGAATATGAAAGCGATGAAAGAATCACAAAGTAATAATCGGCCGATTCTTCGCAAGACTTCGTCACTTGCACAGCCACAGTTCGTAGATGAAATTCGGTGGATGAAACTACGTAAGATCGAATTAACTACTGCAGACGGTTTACCACCACTTCCAATGCAGATATCTTGGGTTCGTGATGGTATTCTTGTGGTGGGTATGGACTCGGAAATGCACGTTTACTCGCAATGGAAGCCAAACCCAAAGAATGACTTTTTGCACTCAAATCTTCAACACCAAGAGTCCGACGAGTTTCAAGCCAGTCGAAATTTACGGGACGAAGATTTGCGTACTCTAGCGCAGGAAACATCACAGAGACGCCTAGCAAATGTATCCTCGATGACTCATTTATCCAGAGTCAGCAGTATCAATTTAACAATGCTTGATGCTAAGAAAAAACGAGGTATGCAAGATGCGCCTAGTTTCGACTATATGCCAGATTACGGTTTGTTTGAAGCATCTCGTATAGCTTGTCCAGTATTACCACAGTATCATCCTAAGCAGCTCATGGAGTTGCTCAATTCTGGCAAGATTCGTTGGGTAAAAGCGATACTTGCACATCTAGTCAAGTGTATCGCAGGGTCGTGTGCTATTCGCACTGGCGATGAAAGTTTGATGAAGCAAAGAAGTGGATGGTCAAGGTCTAGGACAATGTCAGTGAGTTATGTGGGAACAACTTCCCCACTGGAACCACGAGGATCTACTACACAAATTCCGGAAGAAATCACGCTTGATTATGCGGAGATCACTTCAATTTCTCCTCTACCATTGTGGACACTGTTGATTGCGGATAAAGAGACAAACGCTCAGCAAAACGAAGACAAACCGGATTACAATGAACTGTTTGATAATAATGTCGACGAGGGCGATTCCTTGGATGACGTATTAGATGAAGAATACGATTGTTCAAGACAAAAAGACCGGCGTTCCTCGGTACCGGAAAAGCAGGGCATTTCGCACTTCGGGCCCAGGCAGGGTAGACTCCTGTCTCGCTTGCTCACGCACACGCACTTACCCGGCTTATCCAGTTTAGATCAGATGCATCTTCTTGCTTTGGCTGACACTGTGTCAACATGTAATGTGGATTTTGCTGAAAGATTTGCAATAGATGCTGCCAAGAACGCGATTGCAAAGGAAAATCTTACGGGGATTCCTGATGGCGAAATGGTTTCAACAGATTCGTTGGACGATTGTGGTTTGAGATTCCTCCTTGCGATGAAGCATTATAATTATCTCATCAGGTGCCTGCCTTTAGCCCAACGGGCCCAGTTTCAGAAGCAAGGTGTTTCGACAAATAACTTGGTTTGGGCGTTCCACAGTGAATCTGAAGAGGAATTATTGTCTTTAATACCGTCGTATGCAAAGGGGCAACCAAAATGGTCGGTTTTAAAAGAGTTGGGAGTCGGGTGGTGGATCACAAATAATACCGTGCTTAAAACATGTATTGAGAAAGTTGCGAAAGCTGCTTTTCAGTTGGTAATTACAATTTTTTGTACTAATAAATCTTTAATTAATTTTGAAATTATTTTTTTTTAAATAATCTTAAGGAGTTATTCTAATATATACTATTATCTTAGGATTTAAATTAAAGTAAACAAAGAATCATTCGCCACGTAATTAAAAAGAAATCTTAATTGAAATTTTTATTGTTTATTTTCAATAACGATACATTGGCAATAATTTATTTCATTAAAAAATTTAAAGAATATCTCTAAGCAAAAATTGCAAATTAAATGTGTTATTATGGAATTAAGACAGCTTTTTTTAAATATATGTTTTAAACCTGACATAAATTACTTTGCAAGCATAGAATGAATTTATGAATACTATTGAATTTCATGAGATTATACTAACAATGTAAATTATTTTCTTTTTTTATTCTCTCAATAGAACCAAGATCCACTGGATGCAGCTATATACTATCTAGCGATGAAGAAAAAAAATATTGTGTGGCTACTTTTCCGTAATAAACAGGATGTACGAATGGCAAGCTTCTTCTCTAATAACTTTTCGACCGACAGGTGGAGAAAAGCTGCACTCACAAACGCTTACGCTTTGTTAGGAAAACAAAGATTTGAGCATGCAGCAGCCTTCTTTTTATTAGCGGGTGCTTTGAGAGATGCCATTGACGTATGCCTTAATAAGTTATATGATATTCAGTTGGCGATGGTTATAGCACGGTTGTACGAGGATGACATGACTTCTCCAAATTTGAAACGCCTTTTGTTTGAGGAAATCTTGGGTTATGATAAAGATGGTAATCAGGATATGATACGAGCGCACCCAGATCCATTTTTACGTAGCATGGCCCTCTGGATTTTGAAAGATTATTCAGGATCTTTAAATACACTGTTACTTACGAATGTCGGTACATTACATCCGCAATATAATGATGAATTAGAAAAACCGGAAGGAAGTACAGGTACAGTAAAGACAAAATAAGAAATAAATAATTGTTTATCGTATTATAATTATAATTATTTTAAACTTTTATAGCCAATCCAAACGTTTTCAATTTCTACGTTTATCTACGCACCCACCCTCTATTGATAAGACAGTACATTGCATCTACTGCTCAAGACAAAAAGAAGGGACACTCTGTGGTGATATCGGGCTTCAGTTATGGAACTGAAACAAAGAGTCAACAAGACAAGCAACTTATAATGGAGGATAGTATCACTCCTTTAGAGAGGCAGCTTTATTTTACAACGGCTCATGCTCATTTCAAAGCTGGTTGTCCCGCATTGGCTTTAGAAGTACTTTCCAAATTACCAAATAAAGTTATGGAAACAAGCGACGAAGGTTCTCCAAGTTCGTGTTCATTTTTAAATCGTTTATTATTTTTTTATTTTTGCATAATCATAACATTTCTGATTATTACTTTGTAGGTCTTTTGAATAGTCCTAGCAAATCTAGAGTTCAAGATACTCAGATTGATACGGGAATAATCAATTGGGAAGCTCCAGACAGTTCTGATCAAGGTTTGTTTAAAATATAGTTATAATAACGAATGCAGATTGTTATGCATTTAAAATGAATTATCACATTTTTTTCATATTTTAGACTTCGACTGGTCACAACCAGTAGTTCGAGAAACTGATGACTTAGTTTTGAAATGGGATGATGATCCAGTAGATGAAGATGAAGATGAAGATGCCGATAGTCCACCAATGACTATGAAGCTCGATAGTAAACAGAAAGAAAGTATTGATAAAATTGAAAAAGAAGGTAATATCCTTTTAATTTCATATTTCTCACAAGAAAGCACTTATTAAAAATATATAATATCACTTTTTTTAACAAAAGAAAATATTAAATATATATTAATTAAAGTGGAAAAAATAAAATAAAATTTCTTTCAGATGAAGGACAAAAAGCAATTGGTCAACTGGATATTATGGCTCAACAGCTTAAGTTTGTGGCATGCTTGAAAATACTGATGGAAGAATTGTCAACTTTAGCAACGGGTTTTGAAGTGGATGGAGGTCAACTACGATATCAGCTGTATGTTTGGCTAGAAAGAGAAGTTGATGCGCTCAGACAGCTTTGCAGTTATAGTAGCAGCGGGGATGGTGACGTCACTAATGTTATTGAATGTAAGATTAAAAACAATCGTTCAAAGTGAAAATTCTCTAAACTTTTTCTCTTTTTTTCAAATTTATGCTTTAATTCCACATATCTCTGTGGAATTATTATAATTTTCGATACTTCAGTAGTTAAGGTAGAATTTTTTACATTGAAATTAAATAGGTTTTTAAATTAAATTGTTTAGATGAAGGTAGCATGGTAGATGATGCACCATCTCACAAACCAGGAGAGCAACCAACACTTCACGAAATTTTACTAGCAGAAAAATATGATTTCGAAGCTAAAGTACAAAGAGCAGCGAGAAGAAAGAAATGGCTAAAAGGTATAATCGCTCTTGTTACATTTATACAATCATTCCATAATCCCATAATTTCATTAATAACGAAACAAACTCTTGTTTTTCAGCAAACGAAACCTTGTTACGTACTCTATTATCGTACTGTTCCTTGCATGGAGCTTCTGGTGGTGGTTTGGCTTCTGTTAGAATGGAATTGGTCTTGTTACTTCAGGAATTGCAGCAAGAAAAAACACAACAACAGTTACTTAGTCCACTGCCTTTTCCTACTACTCTGCCTCTGCTTAGCGCTAGCGTTGCATGTAATAAAACAGTGGTGGGTGATCCGGTTAGGCACCTGCAGGTCAGTATTTTTTATCTTACTCAATTTTCTTATTTTGTTTATTGTGTATAATTATTGTGTATTTATTTTGTATAATTATTGCTTTCATTTAATTGTTTACATATAATGTAGTAAAACTTTCCAAAATGTTACTATGGTAACAGTATAATTTATTAATATGAAATATATTAATATTAACAAATAGTTTTAACTAGTAAGCTTATTTACGTCTTCTAAATAATATTTCTCATCATAAATGATCGTGAAGAAAATAATGTTTCTCTCCACGAAAGTTAAATACGTGTGGAAATTACTATTTCTTTGATTAGTATAGAAAATAATATTTATAATTACAAGTGTTGAAAATTTTATTTAGATGTATTTGAATTTCAGTCTCTTGCACACGACATGCTGCAAACTTTGGTCGAATTGCGCAATCCACCTATGCCTCATAAAAACACACATTACTGTGAAGTTTTTATAATGCGCGATTTGGCAGTTGCGCTCAGTGCTTGCATATATCAATCTCTTTGTGATTCGGATACTTTTGTTATGAAGCATCAACAAACCGACAAGTAAGTTTTTACATTTTTACTTTCAATCATTATTACTTTTACGAATTAATTAAAAATGTACTAATGTAGTAACAAATGAATTACCAATTGTTCGTATATTTTAAATCATTGACATTCTTTATTTTCTTTTATTTGTTAAAATTACTTTTGTTCTTAATAATATTAAATAATATTAATTTAAATAATGTTTTCTTTTAGTTTCCCGGCAGTTGCGGAAGTAGAAGCATTTTCAGGTGGTCATTTGGTAGCGTCTAATCGTTACCACAGGAGATATTCTACTGATGATAATGTTGTCATTACAACGACCGCCACGAAATGGCCAGGGGTCACTAGCTTGCGTGCTTTCCTAGCAAGGGAGAAGGACGAAGATACGCCAATGTTAAATATCTTACTTTGCGAAGCATTTGTGGCTACTTACATGAGTTTGTTCGTATACGCATTGTCTAGCTGTGATAGTCATATCTTGTACAGATTGGTTGGTCAACATTTTGACAACAACACTTGGTCAACTCTTTTTGGTGGGGGTGTCAAAAAACTATTGCGAGTTGCAAGTACAAACAACCAGGTAATTATTTAGCCAATTAAATCTTAAATTTTATATTTTAATCGTTAACTTTTTATAAAATTAACAGTTTATACAATTATTTAATTTGAAAACCGTTTGATGAAATACATCATTTTTTTATTTTGTTAAACTTTTTTCATGTTACATATTTTGTTTTGCAGATAAGACTGCTAGACAAAATTAACATTACAAAACAACTTTTATTTTTATCAGTTTATCAATTAAAATATTCATTGATCACACCATATTATTCAGTCTATTAAATATTATTCCAGTTTTGTAATCTTTTATTTAATTTATATTGAAAAGTAAAATCAGTTCATCAAGATTATTTTCATTAATATAAAACTGGCTTCTGGCTAGTGGAAGGTTTATGAAAATAATGAATTATGTCTATTATCTAAGACTGGCGTGAATGTCAGCATCGAGCGAACCGACAGCATTTCGGCTGACGCACAAACCGGCACCGGTGGTGTGTGGAACACAATGACTTCAATAACTAAACAAAGGGTGAAACTGAACATGAAACTTCTCGGCCAGTTTACAGGACAGCAACCCAACATGAAGGAAGATAAACCAACATACAGAGAACAATTCGTCCCGCCGCAAATGAGCATGATATCGTACTTCCTAATGAAAGTAAGGGTCTTTTCAAATCATTATTAGTGCACAGTAGTATATTATGTACCACAGGAGGAAAGCACGCGTTTCCTCTCGTGGCACATACAATATTTTTTGTCACGAGTGCACATGCAATAATTTGTGAATCCCGTGAAGGGGGGTAGCGAAGGAGGTCCAGGGGGTGAAGCAGGTCCAGGGGGCGAAGGCCCTGGTAGAGGGCCGGGAGGCGAAGCCCCTGATTATAAATGAAACAACATTTAAACATATTGATATAATATATTTTATTTAACTTACGACATCTATAACTTTTTCTAATAAATCTTTTAAATTATTTTTAAATAATTAAATTAAAAAAATAAAATCTTTGTATATTTAATTTATAGCAATGATTGAAGAATTAAAAAAATAAACTTTTTTTTTATCTGTACGAAACAATTTGTTTTACATAGAAATATTTAAATTAAAATTGTTTATGGATATTTCAAAAGGCATCGATAAAGTAGAAATTTCAGTGGTGCCACAACGGTGTCAAAAAGCAACAACTCGCTTTGCAAGAGTAAAACACTTTTTCAGGGAGTAAAGCATCATCTTACGGGAGTAAAACATCACTTGCGGGAGTAAAAAATCAGGTTTTATTCTCTAGGGAATAAATTTGTGTTTTGCTCCCTAAAAACAAGCAGTTAAAACCGTGCTTTACGTGCATGAGTGACAAAAAAATATTTACAAATATTAAAAACAAAAAACGTACATTTTTGTTTGTTTGGTTGTAGCCTCGCATCAAAGGTGAAATGGCGGAAGAAATAGATTATGACTCCTCGGATTCCGCAGTATCCGATCTCGATGAGTCTGAAGACGAGGACGATGTTTTCGACACGAACGCGAAACCAAAGATTAAACCAAAGGACAACACCGAACACACAAATCCTATGTCTTACAGTTGGTGTATCATGAGATTAACTATAGTAAAAATATTACAAGGACAGCTGCAGGATTTTCTGAATGTTGCTGGTATTGAGATGCAAGGTACTATTATTTCACATTCTAAAATGTTCAGTATTAATCAATGTGGGTTAATTTTAAAAGTGGTCATTAATCATAATAAAAATTTATTTTATATAATAATTATAATAAAAATTGTGAATTACCGAGTTATATACTGTCACGTATTAAATGAATCTGTTGACAGAATTACCAGTGAGCAGCCCATTAATTCATGGAACACTAGGTACCGTAGCTCAATGGCAAGAATTATTGCTAGAAGAATTAGATTCAAGAACCGCGCCACCAAATTATATACCACGATGTTCTCCAGATCCTATTCCTGCTCCTGGTAAACCAGCAATACATAAGTACCGCAGTCTGTTAGAAAAAGAAAATACGCCTTTTAAGTAAGTTTTCTTAATGAAAAATATTACGTTTATCGTGTTCAATATTATAAGTGTAATGTTTTTTCGTAATAGTTGTGCAATACAAGTAATAAGTACCAGTGTTTATATACAATTCAATTCATAATAAACAACAAATTAAAAAATTGCTCTTTAAGAGAACAAATTATAAGAAAATACATTTTTTCCTGTTTTAAATTTACTTTTTATTATGAAAAAGCAATACTTTTGTTCTTATTAAGCCCGTTCGTTTTAGTACGTAGAATAAAAGTCATCTTGCGTGTTACATATATTGATTCTTGAAGAATAATTTTTTTTCTTGAATAAATTTGTCGTTTTTAACGTCCGATTTACTTGTAGTGTTAAAAAAATTAAACGGAAAGCTAAAAAGATATCATAATTATGTTAAATTACAATTTACGTTAATA
Source organism: Leptoteleia sp. ZL-2020 (assembly GCA_022817305.1). Lineage (NCBI taxonomy): Eukaryota > Metazoa > Arthropoda > Insecta > Hymenoptera > Scelionidae > Leptoteleia > Leptoteleia sp. ZL-2020. The sequence continues at coordinate 21,503 of JABFPN010000254.1, read as the reverse complement.
TAATAACATATAATAGATGCAAAGATAGTGTTTCGTTCTTTCATTACATTATATTACATTTATTTGTTAAAAAAAAGTATATATTACTCGCTTTTTATTTTTTAAATTTACGTCATAATGCATAAAACATAATTTTGTTTGTTTAAGACATGCTTTCAGATATAATTTGTTATAAATTTTATTTTAGCACACGATTAGCAACAGCTGCGCCAGCGAACCGTTTATGGCTCTATCTGATACGACAAGAATCAGTACAAGACATATTTATCAGAGCAATATTTAGCAAACGGCGTTCTGTTGCATCAATATCGGAAAATCAAAGTGCGATGGACAATCTAAAGGGTTCGAGTGAAGATAAAGGTAGTGACAGCGGTACAACAAGTCTTCCCGAACCTGTTCGAATCATACATAAAGAACAAGACAGTATTAGTGCCTTTTGTCTTAATCAGGTACATTACCAATTGAATTCTTTTTCACAACAATATATATATTTTATTTATTATTACTATTACATTATTTTTTACGTCTTACTGTAAATATGAATTATTTTATTTATTTTTATTTATTATTTAATTTCTGTACATGCAATTTTTATTATAATTTCAGGTAAACCCAGGCCTGATGGCTTTGGCCACACCTCGTGAAGTACAAGAGATGGATATTTCATTACTATTGGAATTACCATCATGGTTGGAAGACGAGTGCGAATTTGATTTAATGAATTTAAATAAACAGGATTCAGATCCACCTACAAGTTTCTTAGTTGTACAGGTAACAAATGTCAATTTAATTATTCTTAAAGATAAAACAGTTATAGTAACTGTGTAAATAAATATATTCGAATAATAAATGGGCGAGAAATGATGGTTTATATAAACATTTTAATACGAAATTCTTCTGTACAACAGGCTCCAAATGATAGATCGCTACTTCCCCAAAGTCCTCAGTCCAACAGTCCTCAGCCACAGTCTGGTATCGCTAGTCAAAGTGGACGCGGCGCTAGTGTGGTAAGTTCCTTCGCTCTGAACACTTACTACTTAATTTTCGTCATTAACGTGCAAAGAACAATGTTCGATCATTTGCCTCCATTATCTGTTTCAACTTCATTGAACTTATCACCTCTATCATATTGTGTACAAAATTAAACTTCATTGTCTAATGTTTGATACGATCGATCATTACTAATATAATTAATAGTTTTAGTCCTACTTTATCGACTCATGTCTTTAGTTTAAAATGAAACGTATCAATCTTTGAATTATCATATAATTTAACTTTTATACCAATACATTCAATCGACATCCTCAGTTATTATAATTTATTCATTTTATACTTATATAACTTAATTTTCAAGAAGTAATATCGCACAGTGATCCGTCACACCCTCGATTAACGAATAATGTATACTGTTGTTCTCTGTCTGGTTATAATAATATTTTTGATTATTGTGCGTAATGCTTCTGGGCAGCCAAGTTATTAGACATTTCATAACTATGTATAAATTTCCAAAATAACTGACGTGTTTTGATTTTGATCAAAAAACAAAACGATAAAATGCGTGGGGCTCGGGTAAATATCGTAAACATGTTGCATGAAGAATGACAGCTAAACTGCGTACTGTGCCTCGACTCTGACAATGTTGCATGAAATTCTAAAACTGAATTCGAATCACGTGACTAATTTGGACCTAAACGTGTTTAAAGTCGTTTAAAAAGTAACAATTATATTATTTAAAAAAGAAAGAAAAAAAGGTAAAAGTAGAGAAGAGCGAGTGTGTCAGTTTTGCTTGGCCGCGAGTGTGGCACATTGAGTTAGGGATAGCACATGTGGTGACGGAGACAATGTTGCTTGTTCAATGCTTGCCTTACGTCTTACTCGATCCGCGTCACTGACCTGGTGGTTCACTCGATCTATCAGATGAAGGGGATGCCCGCTTTTCCTGGCTCCCATGACCTGCGCTTCTGTCAGTACGTTGCTGATAGGAGTAAACACTTGTTGAAGCCGGTGAGACTAACATCTAACAGACCTTAACCATTTTTTTTCCTAATACTAATTAATTTAAATAATTTCTTTAAACAAATTTTGTGCTATTAACAAACTTGTATCGATACAATTTTAGAAATTTTATTATTACAAATTGATGCTTACATTAATAACAATTTGTTATATGTAATTTTTTTAATAGTACGTTAATATAATTTTGAATATATTTATTGCAAATTGATTATTTAAGATTGATACAAGTTTACCAATTAAAAGCTCTGAAAGAGATTTTAAAAAACCCTTCGATAATGCATCTTTCAAAGTAATGATGTTTATATATTTGTTAAATGGATTGTTAGCACGAGCAATAATTAAATGATTCAAGACTATGTTCTGATATTTGTCACATTTCGTACATAGACAATTTTTTCTTTTTTTTGCCCTGTTTTTCTACGGCACATTTATATTATTCTTCATGCATGTCATACTTGAATGGTTCAAATTTCATTATGTTCTATATCATTTTACTGCGCTTTATGTGATCATTTAATTTTTGAGCAGTTGTAATATTTTTCACTATCTTTTTGTTAGCTTTGGTAGGTACGACAAATTAATATTTGTTAAGTGAAATTCTTTAAAACAAAAGGTCTTAAAATGTTTACACTTTTAGTTATTTTTACAACAAATTGTATATAATCCAATATTATAATAAATTTATTATTTTTAAGGTTTTATCTAAGACCTATATAAAATTATTTATTGAATGTAAAGATATCCCGTTACTATTTTCTCTAAGTTCACAGTATTGTATATGCAATGTAAGTTTTTATTGTATATAAATTGTTCTTATTTTATTTGTGTAAATACAACAATTATTTTTGTTATGATGATATATACAATATACCTTATATAATTATAGGTCACTGATAAATAATTTATAGGTTATGTTTATCAATTATTTATGATTTATAATATTAGTAGTAATATGAAGTTAAAATGAAAAATTCAACTTAGACGAAATATATTTTTCAAGTAGATTGTTAAAAAGCATGCTATTCTAATAATGTAGGTAGATTTTTTAATTTTCAAAAAGCCTTACCATATTATGAATGAAGATTTTTGCAATGTATTTAAAGTTTATGCAAACTTATTAAATATCTTTACACTCGACTTTTCTAGTTTTAACATTATGGCATTTAAACTAATTTTATTCTAAAAAAAATTAATTTAATTTAAAGAAAAACCTATTTTAACATGAATTTCAAAATAATCAAGTATATTTTTTTTCTTACATATTTGTTGTTTAATAAAGAAATCCGATATATAATCAACACTAATAAGTTTAATATCTATCTATTACTAATAATTTTAATTACTTACATTTTATAATTGTGAAATTTTTTTGTCCAAATATTGGGGCCCTTAAAAAAATATTGTCAAATAAATACACTTTATTTAAAATGTAATTTTTAATGCAAAGAAATAAATAACTGGTAATGATTTTCATCCCAAAAAACTGAAAAATCGAGTGTAATTTGAACCTATTGTATTATTTTAATTGTCATAATGTACTCTTAACCTCAAAATACATTTGTTTTTCAACAAACCTTTATTTTTTCATGTCACAGATTCTGAAGCATAAGATCGACGGCATTAGGAGAGTCGCTTCGCATCCATTGCTATCATTATGTGAGTATTTGAAATTTCATCACAATACTTAATATGAAAATAATTAATAGAATGTAATATTTTCCAGTAATTTTACCGATAATGTTTCTTTAATAATATTCCTATTTTTTTAATGAAAAAATATTTTTTGCAGATTTGACAGGATCTCAGGATGGGTCTGTATCATTGTGGGAGTGGGGTCATCAATCGGTAGTCGCAACTCCACGTCCACCAGGAACATTTGCAAAAGTAACGCGCGTACATTTCTCTCAACATGGAAACAAATTTGGTGTCGCTGATTCGGATGGTCATCTAAGTCTGTTTCAAGTTGCCTGCAGGGATGGATCAGCTAGACCATTCTTTGTAATTATTAATTTATTAGCTCAATTAATATATTTTTATTTTCAAAAATTTGTGAATGACGAAGATTTATTTACAAAATGTATTTGCTTATAGACCTATCAGTGCCATAGTAAGTTAACTTTGGACTTTGTCTTCCTTGGAGCATGCAGTTTGGTTGCTACTGCTGGTCACGGCTCTGAAGGACGCAACGTCGCACTTTGGGATACGCTTCTTCCATTAAACAAAGCACTTGTACAAGGTTTGACTTAAACATTTGTTAACTTGTTAATGTAAATTAATGACATTGAACTCTTTTTTTTTTGAAATTAACTGTATTTTCATAATAAAATTATTTATAGGATTTGTGTGTCATGATCAAGGAGCCAGTTGCGTGATCTTAGCACCTCAACATCAACTACTTATCAGTGGTGGTAAAAAAGGAGATATTACAATCTTTGATATTAGGCAACGTCAACAGCGGCACAGATTTCAAGCTCACGAATCTGCAATCAAATGCTTGGCGTTGGATCCGCACGAAGAATTCTTTGTCAGTGGTGCAGGAGATGGTGATATTAAAGTACGATATTATTATTATTAATATATATAATTTAGTACTTATAATTTAAGTAATAATTATAATGTAATACTTATAATTAATAACTGTATATTAATACTTACAAATTTATCAATAGAACTAAAATTTTTTTAAAATTTTCTCAGGTATGGGGCCTAACCGTCCATTCTATTCTATACAATTTTCCTGGTGAACACCCTAGATCTAGTTTCTTCAAAAACATAGGACAGGTGCGGTTAATCGATTACTGAAATATTTTTTTTGTTTTTCGGTTATAATTAATTCATTATAAAATTTCATGAACAGCCGAATAAAAATTAATGATTTTTAGGGCGTGACACAATTACACGTGGATTCAGCAGGTCGTATGTTCTCATGCGGAGCAGACGGTTCAATGAAAGTTCGTCAACTGCCAGAAAGGGACTGTGTAGTGCAGACGTATTACTAGATTTCACAATATTTATTACACTTAAATACGTAAGTAAGCCAGAGCAACCGCAACGACAACGCGAAATACTGCGCGCGTCGCTCTTATTGTACTACAGCATTTTACTTACAGAATGAAAGCAAGAACAACAATAATAATTAAAGAAAATCAAAAATATTTTTTTAATATGATTACAAGACTAACGTTTATCGGTTTTGAGTGATGATTTTAGAAAAAAAAGAAAATTTGAAATGAAAACAGAAGAAATATATGGAATTGTAACTGAAATTATTATTTCAATTATGTATTATCAGTCAAGCCTAACGTCGAAGCGAACAAAACTGTGCGTCTGATTATCGAATTGCCTTCTACTTTTTTTATGTCGTTAGAATGCCTTCCAAAGCTCCTCACTGCGTGATCTTCGATTACTTCCGTTTACAAACGTAAATAGATGAAATTAATGAATTTTGTTGTCCTTTTTTGCTACAAATTTTAAATCAAATTGATTCAGATTAATTACCGATACATTTTAGAAACAGCAATTTATTTGTTATTTATTTTAAAAAGTGATTCAACGTAGATAATTTCGAAAATCAGACTTTCAGATAGCAACTGAGTTTACAGAATGACTCACAGCGCTGGGTATTGAAAAAAAAGATAAGAAAAGAAAAATAAAAAGCCATCCTTGGGATTTCGTTTAACACGAACAATTCCAATGTGATGAAACAATAAGTGATTATGCAACCGATTTTTTACTGAGTCTTTTTTGTTTGATTGACTATTTAAATGCGATGATTTGTTTATTGGCAATACAAGACTGTCATTGTTGTTGATTTCCCGGGCTCGATCTTATTTATTGCCCGAGAAACTCAAGTTATAATTGTTATTGATATTCTGAATGAGATGTTTTTAAAGTAATCAATTTTTAATGTACATATAATGCAGTTTAAATGAATGATTGCAATTATTTAAATGAAAACTGGTGCAATGGAACTTACTTTGCAAGAGTTACAAAGACTGTACCTTCGAAGAAGTAAGTTCCTGTGATTAGTTGATATAAATTTGAATCGTCGCTTTTAAATCGTTCAATGACACACTTATCGTAGTTGGAAACTTAGTACGATTGATTTAAAACGGTTATCAAATGGTCCGGTTTATTGATAACTTTTAATCGCACACTGAAAATAAAAGAACGAACAGTTCTGATTACTTCCCATTACCATTGTGTTATTTTAATTTTATTGTACATAGAGAATATTTTTTTCATCAATCGAGCTCAGATATTCTTATTGGTTGTACCAATGATTGGGAGCGTTCAAAGATTAACAAGTTATTCAACTTCTTCCGAAATCTTTATACAGTTCCAACAAATTTTAAACCTTATCACTGTTCAAATTGACTTCTTCGTATTTCAAACGAGTCTACTTTTACACGTGTCTGTCGTTCAAATTCCATTTCTTCGTCCGAAATAAACAATTGCTTCGAAGAATGAAAAATAATAATTAAAAAAAAGAAAACAATTAAAAACAAAATTCAGTGTAAGTCAAATGATAAAAATTAGAAATAGGTATTCTATAACTATTGACAATAGCTTTGAATAATAATAATGTTACAAACGTACGAATACTTCTCACGTAATTGCGTCTCATTGTCACTGTTGTCCGTTTTGTTTTTCCGTGCTGTCAACATATATGTTACTGGAAAATAGCAAATAAAAATTGTCGTTCCTTCACCTGATTGCATATGCCATGTAAAAAGCATCGTACAGTCGGCTCTCATGACTATCTTACAATTATTTTCTCATTCTACTACACTGTCAATGGTTTCGACTTGAAATTATTTAAGTTCATTATTCAGTATTTAACTTTTATTGGTGTGGAATAATGTGAGATTCAGATTGTCACGAGAGTCAAGTGTAAAAAAAAAGCTTTCATATTGAAAACCCCGTCACAATTGGCGAGTCAATTAATTGTCCGAGTAAAAAAATAAGTAACTGCTGGTCATAAATCGAGTGATTTCCCATGACACTGCGATGTCACTTGTTTTGAAAGGTGTTTCGCTAATTCCTGCGAAGCTTTTAGAAATATGTTTAATATTTATTGCAATAATAATAAACTAAGAATGTTCCTAATGTGATACGTTACAGATGTTGATATGCAAAGTCTAATTTGAGTTGAAGCACGATTAACCGTCGTTAGGAGAAGTAATGTATTTATTCGTTATTGCGTAGATCAATTTCAATTGTTTCAGAGTGCGTATATAATATAGTTGTACATACACAAAACTAATAACGCCTTCTAACTTTAATTTTATGGAAATCACTGAACAAAAACAAAGAGAGGAGAACCGAAAAAAGAAAAGGCTCGAAGTACTTTTTGCGTACAAAATTTCTGCATTTACAATCAAAGCTGTACAAACAGAATAAGCAAAAAGTACTTGAAACTAATATTTAGTCAAAGTTAAAATTTGAAGATTGTGACCTGATACGCTCCTTGTTTTCTCATTCCGGACGCCGAAACGATGTAAAAATAATTAAATCACATTGTTGCTATACTGTTAAACATATTTATATATATGTAAAAGGGATTGAGGCTGGGCGCACAGAGAACGCATTGAAACATCGACTAATCTTGAAAACAAAGAAGCAGAAGTAAAAGATATATTTATTCAATATTATAATTAACTGCGTTTTTTAAACGTTTTATATATATATTTATGTATATATAAATGTAAAATATATACATGGAATATATATAAAAAAACAATTCCGGCGCGCTTGACCCGCAGCCAACACTTTTGAGAGAGAATTCTTTTTTTTTTTTTAAAGTGGAATCGTGACGATTTGACTCGAGCATTTCAGCAATTGACCACGAAGAGATAACAACGAGAAGCAAACTTGGTACTTACTAATTAACTGATTCCAATCGATTCCACAAGCTTACTCAGAAGTGGAGGTCACCGCGCCAAGTAATTGACTCATCAGAGCTTGATCGAGGTGCATCAACGGGTACACTAAACTTTGTAATGTTGCATCACACTCGCGCATCACGTTTTAATCCATTTATGGATTTCGATGTAGAACTGATATCCAGAAAAAGAAAGTGTTTATTTTTGTAAAAGTATTATTTCCAAGCAGACCCTGTATTATGTTCTTGTCTTTTATACATTAACCCAAATGAATCTAATTCGTAGATTAAGCATAAGCAAATAAGTTGATCCTCGAGCGGCTTAATCTTGTCGAAGCATCCAGTCGACCTGATCAAAAACTGATGAGTGCACCGAATCACCGACAAGACCGTTAATGTATGCTTATTAACGTTATGTATGTTAATATTGTAGAAATTCCTTAAATAATATATTGAACATATTTGTGTATATAAACATAGTATAAATATGTAGTCAATAGTCCAAAACCAGTAATATAATATGTATATATATGCGCACGTGTATGTATATGTATTATATATATATATGATTGTTGTGGTTAAAGCTATTCAAGTAAACAAAAGCAATTCTTGTTTGGGGTTGAAAGCTGTTAAATTATTGCTCTTTGACTCTATAATTTATAAGTATTGTACCAAATTATGTAACTGATTTTGAAACAGTCAGTTGAGTTTTGTCAGACGTAAATTTAGACTCGTTGAGACGGAACCATAAAGAATAAAAGGCAGCGTTGTTAGGACGGGGCTTTTTGAAAATCAGTTATATAACGTTGGTTTAATTGTTGGTGTAGATGTTGCTTTGGTTTGCTTATACATCGGATTGATCACTAGACAAATGTTAAATAGCGGAAATCCTCGCTGGTATTGTATACTTGATTATTATATAACGAATGTATGTAAATTGTAACTATTAAAAGAACGAAAACGTAAAACTACATTTGGTTGATTAAAAAACGACATTATGATTGAATAGCGAATTTTTACACCTTGAACTTACGTTTTCTTACATTGAAATTTTCTCTGAATCAAAATATTTTAAGTTTTTCTTAATATTGCGATTATATTCAAAGAATTGATAGTCAAATGTTCTTAGATTAATTTATTAGTGGATGAATTTTATTTTTCATTTGTAATATTAAATTAAATAAAAAATTGTGAAAATATAAAAAAGGTACTGCGTTTTCATTTTACCTGCATCATACTGAAAATAAAGGAGACATAAGTTTTTGTATTAACCATTTATTGTAAATTTTTAAATTTATTTTTTTATAATCAATTGTATTATAAATTTTTTTAGTTTCCGTATAATTATCTAGCACTTATTATACACATGTTACTTTTTTTTCTCTTACGTACGTCTCATGTAAACGCTAAATATTTCAATGAAATGTATATCGAATTATATTACATTAACGAATTTATATTCATTTAATGTATAAAACTTCTCGTTCATAAATACCATTGTCGAACAATGGCTCATATACATCTTATATTAGAATTTGTATTAAGCAAAACATTATTTAATACCGCGAGAATCTTATTGCACAGCAGAGTGATATAATAAATAGAAAAAGTTTAACACTGATACAAAAGTTTCTAAGTGTCAACTTATTAAGTATCTTGACGTACCATTATTATACAATAATTTGTACTTTATTTATACCTTGCGAACAAAGACCTCAATAAGTGGACATTTAAAAATTACGCGCACTTATACATTTACGATTGTAATAATTTTGACTTGAAGATATGTTTTATTGAATCAATATTTTAAACGCGAAAAAGTTAATGCAAATTGATCACAAGATACTTTATTGTGACCTCTGAATGCTCCATTAATGAAATTGAATAAAATCTTTTGATGTTGTTTTTAATTCTTTTACAAGTTTTGCTGCACTAACCCTAATATAAGAATAATCATTAAATCTAATTTTATTCTCTACTGAATCACATTTTCATAAGGAAATCAAATATCTAATATACCACAAGTATTACTTCTTTTGTACATCGAAGCTTACAAAGTAAAAATTATGTCATTGTTTGTTAAACAACCAACGCCTATATAAATTATTCTTCTCTAGTAATACTGTTTGTTTTACATAAACTTTAACAGTAAATTTAATTTTTTTATCTCCCTCTTACTCTTGCACGCTCATGACTAGATAATATCAAATGGCGCAGATATTGTTTCAAGAGTACATTATTTGTGGAGGCTACTATACTTTCACTTAAATACAAAATGAAACTGGAAATAAAAAAAAGGTCACGAATCTAGAAATATATCATAATAATAAGTCGGTAGAAATTTTGTTTCTTTTACAGATTTCCTTTTTGTTGTTAACGTTACTTCCTGCAATACATTTAATTCTGAATCAAGTGACAATTAAATGAATAGATTACAATGACGATTGGTGTAATGAGAACGTTTTAATTTGTTGAAACTAACAAAGCTGGTATTGCAAGGATTATTGAATTAATTTTTTTCGAAGATCTCATTACAATTAATATAAGTAATATTTGCATGAACGCTGATGAATCACACTAGTATTATGTAAAAAGCCTATATTGACATTTATTGTAACTAAATAATTGTATCCAAAATTTAGCATACAAAAGTTGGAGAACAAAAATAATGAAATATATATGTACACAATGTATGTAAATCATAATAAAACTCTCCAATAAAAGTTTCGCTCTATTTTTAAGTAGACTTGGTAAACCAAACTGACAGCTGTACTGCGGTACTAAGTTTGCGCAACTGATAACGAAAACATTTCGCTGTACACGTGCCTATATATTGATAAGCATACATCGCAATTGTTTTAGAAAGTACAACTGTAGGTACAGTTTATCACTTATAATATTTCTCACTTTCTTATTCAGCTTGATGGACAGTTCCGTTCGAAATGTATTCTGAAGAACTCCACGAAGTTTGGTAGCTCCGGTCGAGGCCACCCTTCAAATGACATTTCCAACGCACGGAATTTAAATTCGATCGACGTAGTAACATTTTAGAATTCATCGTTTGTGGCATTTTTGAAAAGTTTTGTGTATTCAAAAAGGTGCAATACTTTGAAGTAGAAAATACCATTGCATATTGACAAAAATAAGCTAATACAAAATTAGCAATTTTGTTGTTCGGGCTAAGCGTTCGTGGTTTGTCAAAAATAAATTGGCAGCACCGGCCCCACTTTCAAGTTATTTGGTGGGTAATACAGTCTCAAGCAAAAACGTCAAACCGAATGAAAAAACAGGGGGAGAGATAAATATAACAAACCAAGAAAGCAGTACTCGCATTGAGTTTTGTCAGTTTTCATTTTGTGCTTGCATTATTAAAAATCATGTTGTATGACATTTTGTAAAAGTGTTCGGTTACTGAAACGTAACATTTGCACGTAAATTATACAATGTCGAAGCAACGCAAATGATGTTCGTAAAAAAAATGTTTGTTTTGCTCCAACACGTGTGTCTTTCAAGATCAAGAATTGCTCGCTCGGAGAGTCGAAATAAGAACACAATTCTCTTATGTTGCATTCATAAGAGCATGACTTATATGGCCTCGATTTAGAACTCATATCAATTACCGTAAAAGTCCGCCTATCACAACAGTTTTGAACTATATAATTCAATGCTCGTTATTTATAAACAATGATGCATATAATTAATGTTAGTATTGTCTAATATACCTAATTGTTATTAAGTAGGAATGTTTATGTGCATATATACAAAATATGCGCAGGATTATTTAATGTGTACACGCGACGTTCATTGTTTTCTTTTCCTTTTGTGCAAAAATTAACAGTACAAATAACAAATATAATTAAAGACTTTAAATTTAGTTACCAAAAGTTGTAATACTAGTAAATTAGTAGATAAGTTTATTATTACTTTTAACATTTATTTAAAATTTAATATATTGTTCCCTCATCGGTGTCCTTATCAAGGCAATCCTCACCGGTCTTAAATATTAAATAATTATTTTGTAAATTTTTAATTTTGTTCATTCAAATTCTCAACATCTTCCATTTAAATATTTTACAGTAAATATGTTTAAATTTTAGTGAAAAAACTACACAGTTTTTATTGCAGTGTTGAACTTGGCTTTTCTTAATTTAAGCAAATATACAATTATTTGTTTAATTATGCCTGGTTTTAAATTATAGGTACGTAAAAGTTTTGCATTTTTATATTAATTTATGTGTTTCAATTATGAATTTAGAATAATTTCGATTAATATTTAACACATTACACGATGACTGCTTTATTTTACAGGACGAGTATAAACCTCATTGTTTAACACTAGAACGACCAGACAATTTCTAAACGAGGACAATGCGAATTACAGTACCGTGCGTTAGAAGGAGAGGTCAGCAGTAAAAATGATTGCTTTGGTCGTTCTAGTGTTAATTAACAAAATGAATGACATTATTTTGTGATTACTTCTCAGTGATGTTCCACTCGGTGAGTAATTTTTGAATAGTTATATAGTAATATCACAAAAAGATATGCGTAAATTACCTTAATATCTTTTTTCTTACACAGTAAAAAATAATCATCATAAGATAGTATTCGAAAAGAAAAGTTTTTAACACTGCAAATCAAACCAGTATAGTTAATCTTCAAATTGAAAAATTAACAATGAAAATTATTAACAGATGTGCTTCCTTTAAAATCCTGCGCATTATTGATCTGTAGTTAACAATATTGATAAAAAAATTGGGAAAATACCGCATTGCTAATAAAAGAAAGTGTTATAAGTCGAGTTTTTCATGTTGCATAGGTTTCGAGAGGTAGTATGTAAATGTGAAATTATAAAATGAAACCTCTAATGAACAAGAAAATTAACATTCTTACCAAGAATTCAAATTTAAAAATGAATCTTAATACAATCATTCCTTTTCCCTCATACTTATATAATTTCTAATATATACATTGTACATAAAAGAGTTATAGGAATTTTTTTTAATAAGTATAATCAAAATTGACTCTAATTCCTGGCATGTTTTTTGCGGAGCAATATAAATGGTATCATTCAGCAATACATTGTTTCTTTTCTTTAGTAAAAGAACAAATAATAAAATGTTGCTCTTCTACAGAAAATATATACAATGTGTGCACGATAATTCTTACAAGAAATCTGTCTGAGAAAGACGATTTTTGCTAAGCAATGTTACTTGCATTTTTAGAAATGCGTCGTGTTTCGATTATCGATACTCCTTACATAAATTATTATTGCTCGTATTAAGTTTTATATTTCGTTGTTTTTAATTTGAAATTAACTGAGGTTGTAAAAGGAAATATGTTTTATAAGAATGTGCAACATCAAGGACTCGACTTCAATATTTTGATAGATATAATTGACATAAATCAACTGTCCGAGGAGATCATGCGTGATATAAATGAAAGTCTAGAAATAATTCATCAAAATTCTTTTGGAAATAAATAAGAACTAAAAATAATAAATAATTAAGGTGTAATATATATATATTAGATTAATATATACATGGAAAAAATTTGACATATCTAAGAAATGAGCCGCGCATTGCTGAATGATGTTCAATTTTTTCCGTGTATAACTGAGTCAGTCGAAAAGTTATCGACAAAGACCGCGACGGTTATAATAGCGAGAAATACCCTGGTAGCAGCCAAACGTGTAGGGTATAATTTATAATCCGCCGGAAATTCGATTGTAGTCGAAAAGTTTAACTAAAGACTGTTCAAGAGTAAAATATATATTGTAAATAAAATGAATTTTATTATTAACATTCCAACACTTATATGTACAGTATCTTATATCATATATGTGCTCCAATTGAACCTTAGTTGCTACACCTTACTATCATTTTTCATGTACATTTTTTCATACTTATCTTTGAATCAATGTCATTTTATACTAAAATTGATTTTATTAAAATTTTGTATTAAAAAAAATAATATAGCTATATTTATTAAAAATGTTTTTAAATTTTAAATTATTTTTTACAAATTACAAACAACAATTTTTTACAAGTACTCATTCTCTAATAATAACAAAATTGAGCTACAGAGCTAAATACAAAAATATTTTGCTGAATTAGTTACACTAACAAATTCGTAAAGCTACTTCTAGCTTATTTTTTTTTAAGTATTCAATGAATACAAAAAGAAATGAATATGCATTCGAAAAGTATTATAATGTGTGTCGCAACTAAGGATTAATGAAGAAGATTATGTACATAGTAAATGATACCGACAGATTTAGGATTCGATTAAACAATTTAAGGATTAAACTCTCAGTGAGTCGGGTGGTTGTTTAACGTAATGGACTATGCAAAATGAAAATATAATACAAAAATTGTATCTAAAATTCGGATGAAACAATTATTATAACTTAACAAACAAAAAAATAAATAAAACAATTAACAGACTCTATTTTAGGAGTAAGATATTTCACCTTGTTTTTAATTGTTTAACTGAGAAAGCGTTAGAGTTAAATCTGAAGTTTTAATAAGACAATAACAGTTATTGGAGAAAAAAAAATAAATAAATACAAAAATAGAAAACAATAATACGTTATACGAGAAAAAAGATAATGTTATTATTTCTGAACGAATTTTAGACTTACGAAATAAAAATAAATGTGACAATCATGATGTCACAGCATATGAGTAGAAAACGATAATTGTTGTAGCAAACTATGCTATTAGCAAGCAAACCAAGGAAGTACTGTTTATATATTTGTTTAACTGCAAATTTCAACAAAACGGAGGAAATTGTACAATGTTGTTTTTACCCGATTAAGAAAAATTGTGGTGTATAAGGAAAGAAAATAACTTTCATTTATATTTAAAATTGGTTATTTTCCTTCCGCTAAAATGTTAGCAAGACAGTACTTTCCGTGCGTGTGCTACATAAATATTATGATATGAAATAATTAGTATTCTAATCTTAAATCTGTCGATGGCACTTGCTGAGTTAATAGTCAAAATTCATGTAATGACGCACGATTTGGTTAGGATTGGCAACTGAGTCCGTTCGATTTTCGACAATTATTTAAAACAGACGCTCGTATGCACAATATAAAAAAGTGATAGATTGTACGATAATCTACCTAGATATGACATAACATTTTCATTGATAATGGAACACATTGTCACTAAATTCTTAGAGAGATCTGTTTGGTATCATACAGTAATTTGGTTTTTCACTTCCTTCGTCACAACATAAAATTTGTGCTTTTTACCAAATAAGCCCCAGATCACTGCAACGTTTTCGATGATGAGATTGAAAGGAATGGTAGAAAGGGCACCACAAATGCACAATAGGAATCGCATTAGTCCAAAGCGATACAAAGAGAAGGACTTAATTACCCCAAATACATACATGTAGATGTTGACAGCGCCAATGAATGCGCACAAAAAGTCGATGATTGGCGAACAGGTGATTGGACAAAGACCAGCGAGGATGATGTTTGAAGTGGACAAAGGCATTGTCACCCACGAGTAACACGCGATAGCCAGAAGTAGTTTTTTCTTTACTGGTATCGCTTTTGAATGAACCACTAACAGGATGCCTTGAAGCCACCTCTTTCGCTGTTGAACGAAATCCCAGAGAGTAAACGGCGACTTTTCCCACATTTCACCATCCACAAAATTGAAAGTGTAACCTTGCGTGAAAGCTTTCATAGCAAAGAAGCAGTCTTCCGCGACCGAACCATCCAAACCATTGTCAAACGACACATCTTTCTCAGCCGCCACCTGTAAACATAAATATTAAAGGTGTTTTTAAGAATCCCTTCAAAAATATTTGTCATAAATATTGTCATTTACATATTTTCATTATTTAATAGTTTTACAGTAATATAAATAATATTAATTTAAGTTTTCAATTCTTACAACAAAATAAATAAATAAAACAATATGTTTTTTTGTTCAGTTGTATTTGTAACGTCTAATTGTAGCTGCTTTAACAACATAAACAAAAATATATACTAAACAAGAGTGATTAGTTAATTACATTTTTATATAAGTATCTTATATAAGATTTGATTTTGTACTGCAACAACATTATTAATAACAAAATAGTTTAAATGCATTACACATTAAATGTATTGCAAATATTACAATCAATAATTTGATGTAAAATCTTGTAATAAATATTAATGTCCAGTATTTAAATGGCAATCAGATTGTAAACGATTAATGAATGACATGAAAAATATGAATTATATTAATATACTATGGAACTTATAAATAAAACGTGTTTAAGATTAAGTATATAAAGAAACAATGTTTTCAAACATTTGGAAGGTCAAATTAACGAAATAAATACAGTAATATTGTTTGTTGACTATATTGTTGACTATATAATGTATGTTGACTATATAATACAAAATGAAAGGAAAGTTTGTTACATTTTGTATTTTGAAAATGTTTCATTTTTCAGTGCCATTAATGTATTTAACAAGATTATACATTGTCATTTATAATTCACTCATTGTAGTTCATACAAAACATGCAAGTATAAAATAAATTTAATAAATTACTTTTTTTAATTTAATGTAATTGGTTTAGTTTTATTGTTTCAATTTGAGAAACTGAATTTAATTATTTTGAAAAATGCCTTAAATTAATTTTAGACACAAATTTTTTATTCTTAGATCAGTTGAATATGAATTTATGAAATTTGTGGAAAAAGTAAATTACATAAAATATTTCATTGGAGTACAAATAAAGTCACATTGTTGTTGCAATTATCGAGCTAGAATGTAGCGCAATATCGCATCACTTTGAACGCTTCAAGTCATTTAAAGAGTTTTAATTATTCATCTAATTAGAACCTGTTCTTTTTACGTTACCATGTCGGCTTAACGGCACAAATTATTTTCATATTATGTCATACTCTTTTGGTCTTGTTTAAAACCTATTCGTATCCTTATGCATAGTCATTTATTATAATTTATAACTTGGCATCGTACGTTGTTGAATTATATAATAGCTTTTTAATCGGAAGAAGTTTGTTTAGCAAAAATAAGCTAAGAAAATATGATTGTTTAAGTCATGAAATTTTTTAATTAACATTGGCATTGATTAGAAATTATGTATTTAATTAGTAGTAATCATTTTCTATGACTTATTAAAGTTTACTAGAAATTAGCTGATAATAAACTATAAAAATATATCAGATAAGGTTTCAGATAAGCACAACCAGTTTAAAAAAGGTTTTTACATTTTTAATAAAAATAGTTATCCAATAAATTCACTTTATACTCGTGTACCATGAAATGCAATAGAAAATTTTAATAATTAATTATATTACGATTATTTTTAAATATATCAATAAAATTACATATAACTTCAAGTTTAGAAAATGTAAATATCTTAATATTTAGACATATAATTTATGTATTTATTAAAAATAATTTAATGATTCTTTTATTGCTTTAACCATACTTTTATATGAATAATGTCAGGGATCATCAATAAAAGATGAAATGTATCCTTTGATCGCTGTAAAATATACTAATAATTGCTGAATTATTGTTTCTAATTGTAATAAGTCTTTCAAATTAATAAAAATTAAAATTATTTAGTTATGTATATATGTACACACATAAAAACCATGTATATATCTCATAACTGGATTTTGAAATACTTTATCTAAAATATGTTATCACTTATCAGGAATTTATCAATGATAGCATTAACATATTATTTGCTTTATATATATGAGACAGAGGTCAATTTTTATTAATTATTATTTATATTATTTACATCAATTATCAATTTAAAAAAATCAACAAAAGAACTGTTTTTATCAATAGTGCTGTTATAAGGATTTTTTATACATTCTAATTAAGTAAACTTGAAGTATTC
Source organism: Leptoteleia sp. ZL-2020 (assembly GCA_022817305.1). Lineage (NCBI taxonomy): Eukaryota > Metazoa > Arthropoda > Insecta > Hymenoptera > Scelionidae > Leptoteleia > Leptoteleia sp. ZL-2020. The sequence goes on along the minus strand of JABFPN010000254.1, from coordinate 3,713 downwards.
TAGTCACTAAAACTTCATTAGTTAATGAAGGTTTTTTATATCTAACAATATTACTAAATCAAAACAAATTAAAGTTGATTGTGAAACATTCCCGAATTAAAATTAATTTATATCTATGATACCATAGAATATTTTCTTAGTAAAAAACAATAATTATAATATTAATTTTATTAGTGGAATAAATACACTAAAGCGTATGTAATAATTCTTTTTCTTTTAATGTTAAAAAGAAGGAAATAACATTTAAAAATAATATGATTTCACCTGTGTCACGACGTATGATCCTTTCATACTAAACAGAGGTTTATGAAACATTGTAAACTGGAGTCTTAATTTTCCCATATCATCAGCTACTCGAAAACTGTCAGCCAGTGTTGTGATCCAATTCACTACATCCTCATTAGCATATGTGATTAATCCTTGCCCAAACTGGTGTTTGCCATCAAGCACAAAATTCAGTATACCCTTGACAGAATTGTCTGTGAGTAAAGTTTCTTCGTCTAAGTGAACGATCCAATCGTGGTCCATCAATTCATTCACATTATTCTCTAGACAGTACTGAAGAGCCCTCGCTTTGAAGAGGGCACCACTGCTAGTACGATAACTTTTGGGTACAACGACCTCTCTCACTCTCCTTTGGGGAGGAATTTCGATTGGTTTGTCACTTACAACCTCGATCATGAAGTTCTCAAGGCCGGCTTCGACACATGTATGCATGTTCCTGCGCACATTGTTCTTTACAAGTAGCGGATAGTCACCGCGAGTAACCACTCGAATACAGATGAATGGTGCCAACAGTGGCGACCCCTTGAGCACAACCTTCTCAGGGAAGGCATTGTACAGAGTGAGGCCAACAAAGTTGAACAGCACTTGAGGGAATGAAAGAAATGTGAGCACACGTAGTAGATAGAGCAGAAGGGCACCAAAATAGCCATAGCTTGTCCATGGATTAAGTTCTGCTGCTTGTTTGCTGGAGTTACCCCATCGTATCCCACCTGACAGTAGCTCAAATGCAAAAATAACGGTCACAAGCAGACAACAGTGGAGTACATGCTTTGTCCAGCTACCTAACATTATATGCTATCTGCAAACAAATATTAAAATGTTTATTTATGTGTTGAATCATGAAGATAAATAATTAAGTGTACATTTTGTATTTCATGTGGGCTTGAAAATTGTTTATAAAAAGTAGTTAAAAAGCTTGTCACTAAATTAAACATTTTATTTCAAATATGATATAAATACAAAAAATATGATAAATAAAAATATCAATCAAGGACATATTTATATTTTGTCGACTGATATTTGCAAGCAATAAAAATAAGAAATTAAATTATTAATAATAAATAAAGGAAGGGTTAGAAATAAAATTAAATGTACTCATTTGTTGATATGCATCCATTGCTAATAAATTTAATGTATCCTCTTATAGTTTGAATTGAGTTACTATGTTTTGACATGTTAATACAAATACATATATTCTACTCGCAGAATATTATAATGATAAACATATTATTTAATTTATAAGTCGGATTACTAAGTTCTAATGTTTCGTTATAACTAATTTAATGATATATTGATTTTTAATAATTCTATGCTCACTGATCTGCAATTAATGGTCAATAGTCAATTTTTATACTCATTCGTATAAAAATGCTCGTTAGTACGAATAACAATAAAGAAACGGTGATTTCTTATCATTATTATTGTAATTATAAATTGCAGACTGTTGATTCATTGGGTTAATAAAACTGGCGGAAATTGTTGCAGAAAAAAGCACGGTACACTAGACGACAATTTTCGTACAGTAGCGTTACTCACTTGTTTGTTTATTTGTCACTTCAAGCTTTAGCGGAATAATGGTGGCTGTCTACAGGTCGGCTATTCCCGGTTCGTCATTAAGTCTTATAGTGTTATCGTGTCCCGCGATTGACAACCAATTTTTCTTTAACTCGTGACAACGGACAAACTCATGCACTCACTGCGACGTTGCCCCGACTCCCAAGTTTGCCACTAAGCCCAACCCCTATTGGCGTTTATTGTCGGTCGGTTATTGATAATGCGCCGGAGAATGGCCGCGAAATCCTACCAGGTGATTACAGCGCCGCGTCATAACGAGTCGATAAAAGCGAATTCGACTAAAGTCTAGTTTAGCGGCAGGTTCAATGTGAACTAGTCGCATATGTCAAAATAAAATTGCAGTACATCAAAAGTATTGAGATAAACAAATTGAGATAATACAAAAAATTAATTAAGTAATAATAATTTTGCAAGTATAAAATTAATTTTGTAATTTATTAAAGCTTAGATTTGTTAGATTTTAAAAAAAATATATCGCTTAATTTTGACATGTACAACTAACTTCATATTGAACCTGTCGCTAAACTAGACTCTTACCGCGACATGTTCAATATGATTTTTTCTTTCTCACGTATTATTTTCCTAAAGAGAAAAAGAAGATGACCGGTATTATTTGCAACTTCTATCGAAACCATTGAAACGATTTGAATCGTGACTGATTCACTTTCGACAATGTTTCCACGATTTTATCCAGTGTGTTCCAAAAATCGTTGCGGTATGTTCTACTGTACTTCAATTGCCAAATTATAGACTTCTGAATAATAATTGTTTATCTACTTTTAGACGTTTTGCATAAAAAATCATTGTTTTTAAACTTATGGCGCATTCAAACTGAAACAGTTCACTCAGTTAAAGAAGACACTTATACGAACAAACTTGTCTGTCCTTATTTAACTGTGTGAATGGTTTGATCTTGAAAATTGGCGTATTCGGAGAATGACATTATACACTCGACGCTCCCAGTTTTAGCCTTCCCATTTTCAACGTGCTCCCATTTTCAGCGAAATTTCTTCCCCATTTTCAGCGGAAATGTTCCTATATCCGGTTCGCTGTGTAACCATTAATAACTGAATATCGATGGCGGGAAATTTGAACTTGCTTAATTCATTAATAATTGTATACAGTTTAAGGCAGGTTACAACGGAAACAACCGAATAGAAATAACCAATGAAAATATACATGCGCTAAACACGTGCGCAATTGCGCCCCGCTGAAACTGGGAGCACTTCCGGTCTCGAGCTCGCTGAAACTGGGAGCGTCGAGTGTAATATTTTGTGAGAATTTGTCTCTTTTCTTTTTCATTTAATGATAACTTGAAAGAGAGAAATGAAACATCAATAATATTTTCTGAATATCATTTCTGAATACGCCAAATGACATAAATTACATGGGGGAACAAGCATAAAATGAAATATTTATTTAAATAAACGAAATTTCGGTGATGTACATTCATAAAATATATATTTATATTATATACTAAAATGCATCATTAATATTATTAGACTACAGTATTGATATTCAGTTATTATTGGTTAAACAGCGAACCGGATATAGCGTTTCAATAAAGAAACAAACGGAACATTTCCGACGAAATGGGAGCTTACAGTGTAAATAAAATAATAGTAATCTAAAATTTCTGTAAATAATTCATTAAACATATAATATTTATAATTACTCTAGTGGAAATAGTTTCTCTGCAAATGTCTGCAAAAGTCAGCATTCCCAATTTTGACAGTTTTTCAGACTTTTGCGGAGCTTTTCAGACACAAAGAGCTCTGTAAAAGTCTGAAAATCTATCAAAATTGGGAACGCCGACTTTTGCAGACGTTTGCAGAGATTCATTTCCACAAGGG